>CBVK0103247024.1:0-17407 GCA_900067695.1 Picea abies
AAATAAAGATAATTACTTAATTAAAGAAATTAATTCATGGAGGATTGTAGAGGATGAGGGACACTTGTACGGAGAGGAATTTTTAAGAATTTATTATTAAAACTTTAATTAAATGAGATTTAGGGAAAGAAAGGAAGTTTGAAACTCTATAAAAGAAAGGGAGGAGAAGGAGGAATGATCATCTTATATATGTGTAACGTTACACTGCAGAAATAGCGACTTGATTGATTCACTTGTCGGGAATTGGGATACCCAGCTCGGAGAGGAGTGGTAGCTTGGCCTTGCAAGGCGAGCTGGGATTTAGACGAAACCTCTAGATAGTGTGTGAGGTCCCTTTGTGGCTCGGGGGGCTAAGGGGGAAGAAGAGTACCCCTAGCGTTGGCTGGGAGGTACTGGTGAGGTCATGACAGTCGGCGAGTGGGAGTTGCACGGAGTACAAGACGCCAATCGGAGTGGGCAAACAGGCAAAGGTATGTGTTCTTAGTTGAATGGTAGAATGTTGAAAGTTTTAGGATTGGATCTGCATATTGATTTTGTAAGTAGATTGGATGTTTAGATTGATAGATGAAATTTTCCTAGCTAACTCCTTGGTTGTCGTCTCCTTTAGTCTTGTTTTCCGCATGTCGTGATCACCCTGTGTGTGATGATTGAGACCTTGAGGTTGTTTAGCCTTCGTCCCTAGCTCACCAGTCCTCGCCTCAGCAGTCAGCTAGGAGCCTAATCTATGATCATCGCCTTAGCATTAAAAGACCTATGGATCTCAACACCCTACTTTTCTATGCAAGGATGGTGAGCGAAGGAAGCTCCTGTCAGCTGTCTACCCCTCCTGATTGTCCCTGGCTGATTGTCAGTCTTGCACCTTTATGTGATAAATTATCTATGTTTTGCCTTGATTGATAACCCTGAGTAGAAGGCCCATTCTTGCATTTCTACATTCATGAATATGTTTCATTGTTGAACATTTTCTCTGCATTTTTGCATCGAATGTGTTTTCATTTCTGCTCTGCGATTTTATATTGAATGTGTCTCACAGCTGGGCATAGTGTTATGAGATTATAATCCTTGGCCCGTAGTTAAATTCTCCCTCTGCTATTTGATGTAATTCATTGGTGATGTAACTCAGCGATTTACCCTTTGCTTCCACATTTTGTAGACTGCAATTTCTTAACTAATCCACTACAGAAAGGCATTTTTCCCTATGCTTAAGAATTACTTCGATAAATTACTATGTTTTTAATTTAGTTTGGTTTCTCTCTGCTTTTCGTTTTTTTTTTTTAATTTGCCCCTTTTCTCAGCATTTGGGTGATGTCCCTTCCTGCGTTTAAGTGGAGTACTCAGCCTGTACCTCAGCCTTTATATTAGCCTTTACCTCAGCAAAACAACAATGAGATTTTATGCGTTGCTTCAGATCTCTACGATTATCTTGTTGTGATTTGTTGGTTGCCGAATTATTTTACTTCAGTCCCGTGACATCTCTTTTTCTTTAATAAACTAAGACTGAGCACTTGGTAGCTTCTATATTAATCCACTACTTAGAACTTGAGAAATATCTATCATGTTGTCAACTAAATTGTCTTCCCCGAACTTTAAATTTTGTTTGGGTACCTACAAGTGAATGCATGTCGGATTGTATGGTCTTTGAAAACCATATCTTACATTATCCTTTAGACTGCTAAAGTCTCCCTACATTTAATTGGTAAACTCGAAGATTAATACCGTAACAATCACCGAAATTTAGTTGGTGTACATCATTGAACTTGAGTGGGCTGTATTCTTATTTTTTTGTGTCGAAACTTGAATTTTTGAGGGTCTCTGTGTATTTTCTTTTTAATTTGAATGGGTGCACGTTTAATTTGATGTACAGTAGATCTAAAATCCATAGTCTAGGGTTTCCATGGATGACGTGAATAACTGTGGTGAGTTTCATGAGTAATGAGATCCACACTTTATTGGAGCTGCACTTTACCATATTATAGTCCTGGATATTAAGAGAATAGTGACGTTGTAGAATTATTAAACCACCATCATAAATGGCATAATCACTATAAGAATTATATGTAATCCCTAATTCATCACTACAGCGTGTCGTAGCTTGTGTTTTTATCAGTTGAGCTTCCTTCCCTAATGATGATAGCATAACCCTAAACTCCAACCGTGCATGGAACTTCCCTTAACAATGTAATTGATTCGACTGGTGTTAGCTAGCCATTACTAAATAATCATTATGAACTAAGAATGCGCTAACCCAGGGCAAGGAAAATACAATCAACGACAATCACGAATTTATTGAACTGGCAATAATTTTTCTAAAACATGATGGAATCTAATTGAGTGACAGGTCGATTGGCAGCAAAATTTTATTAGATATTAAATCTTGAACTGGCAGTAACTTATTATATGAACCTTAACCAATTAGACCTATGTACCCACCTGTGCGACTGGCAAATTTTGGACAGATTCTACACTTGTGTGTCCTGTATTTTCTTACTAGAATCCTTGTTAATAAATTCTTTTATGGTAGTGCCTTTAGGTATAAATGTATGTAAGTTAATCTTTTGCATTGAATTAATTCGAGATCCATACAAAGTAAAATGTCTTATACGAGTCTCCTTAAGTTATAAGGAATTTTTAGTTTAGTAATTTATATGTTTGATGGTTCCTAATTATTAATGGAAAGCCTTACATTTCTTGGAATTTGTATTTTAGCTTGGTGTTCAATAAGACAAGTACTTCATAAGAGTGTGTAACTTGGGTATGTTAACTATGTGGTTGTCCTTACATTTCACTTTATATGTTTTAAGAATAGATATGGATATCCATGTCACATGAATTTACAATGGTTCCTAACCTTAGATTTTATTGTCTCCTTCATTATGTCTTTTAAATTTTGGAGTAAGTGTGATTGTTATTGACAGCATATATTGTTATTGTAATATGTATATGTAAAGTTACTATAATATATTGTTATTGTAAAATGTAGATGTAATGTTATTGTAATATAAAATAAAATGTAAACGTTATTGTTTTGATAAAATATCAAATGTAATGTTATTGTTACTTTATTGCAATTTTATTGTAATATAAAATGTAATGTTATTATCTTATTGTAATTTTATTGTTTAATAACATATAAAATGCAATGTCTTTTCGAACTAAGTGCATTAAGTTATTATGATATTAGTAAATGGGGATTTTGCAATTAATTAAATTTACATTATTTTTAAGGTTGGGTTTGGTAACTTGTCGACTAATGGTAATTAATGGAGTAATTGATTTGTAATTAATGCCAATTGAATCATGGATAAGGCCCTTGTCTTAAATAATGGTTGGTTGTTGTCGGAGTCTTTCTGACTTGTGCCTACCGTAGAGGATGTGGTTGTTCATTTAATTATTGTTTTACTTGGTTGTAAACATTTAATTGTTGGGTCAGCTGGTGTCGGGTGTGTTGTAGACACCTCCTAGTTCCTCACAATAGTCGTCAGCCCTGAGACCTTAAATGGTCAAAATCGAAAGGAACCTGGGATTGAGCATTGCTTATGTGTCTTGGAGGTCCTAACCATTGCAGGGTAGGACAGGCGGGTAGTCATTCTTATTTTGTTGTTGGTTGATTGTCGTTATTTTTTTCCAAATGCTTGATGTGTGTCTTAGGTCATTATGTTGTGGTCGTAGTTGCATGCATCATGTTCATCGTTGTGTTGAGATGTAGAGTAGAATGTATTTATTACCCTTGTACACATGTGCACACACAAAAAAATAATTGCACTTGTTAGGAGAGGCTTGATGTCATGACAAACGAGAGGTTCATTACATATGGTATCAGAGCGAGGTTCAACCCGTGACTTGGGATCGCTATGGATTTCATTGATATGATTGATTATACTATTGTTGATCAAGTTGAATTGTGTGCATGTAGGTAATCATGGTTAGAGGATGTTGTGGAGGCAGATGACAGGGTGCTAGGGGAGGAGGCGCGATGCCTCCAATAGAATCCATGCCTGAGGGGTCTAACCCCTAGGGAGATGAACAGGTTGTCGGGTAGGAGAAGATAGTGGTGGGTGATTTGGTTGGGCTGATGAGGTATTTTCAACAGATGTCAGAGGAACTAATCAATCGTTTGGATAGATATGAGGCCAGGGCATTGTCACCCCCTAAGGGTCCACTGCACGCTCTGGTCAGTAGTGGTAGCATTCACTGCGAACTTGATAAGGTCAAATTTCTCGAGTTCTTTAGTTCCCTAGATGGTGTCGTCACCTTGGCATCGTTAGAGAATATAGAGATGTTCTTTTCAATTTGAGACTATATCTCCAACTTGAAGGTCTGCATGGAGGTCTTTCAACTAAAGGGGATCACTCTTCTATAGTGGAAGACACTCTTCCCATAATTGAACATGGTCGTCAAAGATGTGTCATGGGAACTGCTCGAGCAACAGTTCCGAGAGAGGTACCTATCATAGGAATTCATTGAGCCTCATCTCAACGAGTTCAACACCTTGAGACCGGGAAGTCATACAATGCCCGAGTATGAGGCCATTTTATGTAGTCGCTTCGATATGCTCTGCATTTTAATACCGAGAAACATAAGGTTGACAGGTTCTTGTTCGGCCTTCATGTCAACATATGTGCAAATTTTAGGCTTTTGATGTCTCTGAACTTGCATGATGTTGTCCAGATGGCCCTCATAGTAGAGGAGGAGCTTATCAGCGGGGGTTAGAGCAGAACTCCAATGAGACTAGCAGGGAAGATGTCATCTTGTGTGGAGCGGCATCAAACATCAACTAGACAAACGCCAAGGTATCGTGGCTTCTAGAGAGGGTCCACTTTCATTACACCTCGAAGACCAGTGCCTCAGTAGTGAACTCCTTACCGGGGACCACAAAATCAGTAGCAACATCAACCGCAATAGCAGTAGCTTAGGCCTTTTCAAGAGAACAGACCAGGATTCTAGGCTGGAGGGCCGTCAGCTTCTACTTTGGGTACCAGGAGTACTAGACTGAAGAATGGGTGTTGTAGTTGTGGAGAGCCACGCTACCAATGTGACTGCCCAGTGGAGAGGACTAGAGCATCTGGATCAACCAGACACACTACCGTGGGAAATTTTGGCAAGGCCCATTGGATTCATGCATCGGTGAGCAAATCCCAGGTACAACACCAGTCCATTGTGCTCAATATGTTAGGTATCATCGCTGACGAGAACCTTATTATTTTGATAAATGTCGGTGCTACCGAGAGTTTCTTTTCTGGTGAAGCACTAAAAATGATTAAGGTAAAGAAAATCGAACAGGGTGAGTTTATCTTTGTAGAGATGGCTTCGGGAGACAAATAGAAGGTTGGAGGAAAGGTTATGGGTTGTACCCTTAACTTGGGAGAGTTTGTCACCAGGGTCAACCTATACGTCACGATCTTAGGATCTTATGACATCGTGATAGGAATGGAATGGTTGGAATTGCATGAGGCAATACTCAACTATAAGACAAAATAGTTGATCTTGGTTGATAATGAGGGACAAATATGCGTAATTGTGGGACAAAACTAGGGAGTTTCCCTGAGGTTCATCTCTTCTTTGCAGCTACAAAACAACATGCACAAGGGATGTAAACTTTATGTCATCCTTGCGTTAAACGAAAAGGGAGTAGCGGAAGGTATAGAAAACCTTCCTATGGTGAGAGAGTTTGCAGACATCTTCCCATAGGAGTTACCTAGAATGCCACCAGAGAGGTAATTGGATTTTACCATAGACCAAAAAACGGGAACTGAACAAATAACAAGAATGCCTTATCGGATGTCAACCCTAGAGTTATAGGAGTTGAGAATGTAATTGAAGGTGTTGTTGGACCTAGGACTTATGCATCCAAGTGTGTCACTGTGGGGTGCACTTGTTATTTTGATATGAAAGAAGCATGGGTCATGAAGAATCTGCATTGACTAGCATCAATTGAACAAGGAAGTGATCAAGAATCAATATCTATTGCCAAGGATTGATGATATGTTCTATCATATGAAGGGTGCAACAGTTTTTTCAAAGATTGATTTGCGATCAAGGTATTACCAGTGACAGATCAAGGAGGATGACATCCCTAATAACACTTTTAAGATGAGTTTTGGACATTATGAGTTTATTTTTTTACCGTTTGGACTCACAAATGTCCCAGGGGTATTCATGAGTTTAATGAATGGGGTGTTTCATGAGTACTTGGAAAAGTTCATCCAAGTAATCATTGACGATATTTTGATTTACTCTTAGATGATGGATGAGCATCACGATCACTTGTTCTTGGTACTTCAGTGTCTGCGAGAACACAGATTGTATGGGAAATTGTCCAAACGCTCGTTTTATCGATTGAAGATTCACTACTTAGGGCATGTCATTTTCGGCGAAGGTATCATTGTGGGTCCAGCAAAGGTCGAGGCTATTATCGAATGGCATGTACCAAGGAATGTACCGAAAGTGCATAGCTTCATGGGTTTAGCAGGATACCATCGACAGTTCATTGACAGATTTTTTAAGATAGCAAATCTCATCATGGAATTGTAGAAGAAGAACAAGAATTTTGTTTGGACCTAGAAATGCACGGAGCCATTTCAGAGGCTTGAGGAGATATTGAGAGAAACACTGATACTAAAATTATTTAACATGGACACGGACTTCTTGGTATGCACTAATGCATCCAAGGAAGTCTTAGGCGGAGTCTTGATGCAACACGGTCCACTAATGCATCCAAGGAAGTCTTAGGCGGAGTCTTGATGCAACACGGTCGAGTGATCAATTACATCTCGAGGAAATTGAGAGGGCATCAGGAGAACTATGTGACACATGATTTGGAGTTGTTAGCCATTGTTTATTGCTTGCAATTTTGGAGACACTACCTTATTGGATGAATAGTTGAACTAAAAATGGACCACTATGGACTACAACATAAATTTACGCAAAGCGACCTGAATGCACAACAACAACATTGGTCGGAATTTCTTAGCGAGTACGATTTTGACATTACTTACATAAAACGAATAGTGAACTGAGTGGAAGATGCATTGAGTCGGAGACCATGCATCTTTTCGGTGTTTCCTATTCAGATGAATCTATGTGAAAATATTCTAACTTTACAGTATGACGATGACTGGTACAAAGAGGTCAAGTATTTTATCGGATAAAACACAACGATGGTACCAAGATTTGAAGGATTTACGTTGGACGATGATGGAATACTAAGATTTAAAAATCAAATTTATGTACCAGTGAATGATGAGTTGATGAGTTTGATCCTAAACAAGGCTGATAGAGTAGTGTACATGGCTCACCCAGGAGTCACGAAGATGAGGGAAGAACTTAAACCCTTATTCTTCTAGAAAGGAATTAAGGCAGACATAGTCAACTACCTGGCCAAATGTCTAGGATGTCAGTAGGTGAAGGCTCAACATAGACATCCAACAGGATTACTATAGCCACATGTTATTCTGGAATCAAAATGGGAGGTCATTTCGATGGATTTCATTTTTTGATTTCCATTGACGACAAGGAGACATGACTCAATTTCGTGGTAGTCGACACTCTAACAAAGAGTGATCATTTTATTCCTGTGTGTATGACATATCAAGAACCTGACATAGATATATTTTTCATCAGTGAGATTGTGAGGTTGCATAGCATGCCTAAGAGAATTATATTCAATCGAGGATTGGTGTTTACCGGATGATTTTGGACTAGTTTCCAAGAGGCATTGGGAACCCAACTTAATTTCAGTACTGCGTATCACCAAGAGACAGACAGACATAATGAACAAACAAACCAAATCTTGGAGGACATGTTGTGTATGTATGTGATGGACCAACTGAAGCATTGGGAATAATTCTTTCCACTGGTAGAATTTGCATATAAAAACAGTTACCAAAGAATGATTAAGATGGTGCCTTTCGAGTTTCTTTACAGGAGACCATGTTAGGCGCCTTCGAGTTGGGATGGGATTGAGGATAGGGTCCTAGTGGGGACAGAAGAGATCCAAGAAATCGAATATCGATGCAAGCTATAATACAAAGGATCAAAGAAGCGCATGATTGACATAAGAGTTATGTCGATGTGTACCATGTCGATCATAGTTACCAAGTTGGCAATCGATTCTTCTTGTGGGTAAAGTCGAATAAGAGTTCTATCAAGTTTAGAAAGGGTGATAAACTATCTTCTAGGTTCATGGGACCTTTTGATATTATGGAGAAGAAGGGGCACGTGGCCTATCGACTAGCCTTGCCTGATTCTTTGAGGCATATGTACGGTGTTTTTCATGTATCTATTGAGACATTATATTAGGGACCCTCCACGTGTTTGACTGGAGTACCTTGCAGGTATTGGCTGAGGGTGCCTTCACGGCTGAGCCAATCCACTTCCTGGACCATAGAATTTGACAGCTATGTCATCAAACAATATCCCAAGTCAAGTTCTAGTGGGAGAACTATAGTCCGCACGCAGTTTCCATTTTTGTTGATGGATAGACTTACAATTATGGGATTCACTTTATTTCATCACTTATGTACTATGAAACTACGGGATGAAGTTTAGACCAAGAGAGGGTGTATGTAACATCCCACTCTTGTGCACACCAAGCGAACCTATTCTTTGAGGACACTTGCTTGCAAGTGATATGGATTATTATACTATTGGCCATTTGATTATGATTATAAGGCATTATGGATATGATGATATGTTATTTTGTGTATTTACATAGACATGTGCTATTGAATGGTTTCTCTTCATTGTGCAGGACCTTGGACCTCAAGGATGTAGAGGCATCAATGAAACCCCTTGGACTCTGGATCAAGTTAGAGAGTGGACTATTGGGGTTTGATTGTTGTTGATATGACATATGTAAATCTGATTAGATGTTATGATGATTGATTATTATTGGTGACATGATATGTTGATGATGCAGGTTGAAGATAGCTTGCCGACCAGACTCACATGTGGAGTAGAGGGGTCATGCACGAAAACCAGAGACTTGAGGGAGAGGTGTGGACAACAGCCCTGCCACAACCTACTAGCACTCTTGTCGTGGCTCAAACTGTAGGTTAACGATTACCTATTTTGATAAGAACTATGATGTCATGAGGGAAGACTATGACAGTTTTTCATGATGATTATAAGGGGTGTGCAATAAGGAAATGGCCTTATTCATTAGTGGACCTTAGTCTCCCACAAGATCACCTGGTGGAGTATTGACTACAGGGGTTTTTGATGTCTACCAATTCAGTCAAGAGGTAAGTGACACCCTTGGAGCATGTACTACGTCCTGAAGGGAATGTCGTGCAAGGAAAACAGAAAAAGGCGACTAAAACCCTTGGAGCATGTAGTGTGTTCTGAAGGGCACATCACGCAAGGAAAATAGAAAGAGGCAAGTGGCACCCTTGGAGCACCTACTGCATCCTGAAGGGAACATCACATTTTTAACTAGTAAGTGAAAAAACCTAGACGGCCTTAGAACGAATGATGTGACAAGTAAGATTTAAAAACATTTTCCCTAGTAAAAATGTCGTCGACCCTAGTGAAATTAAAATCTAGGTCTAAGTGACACTTGTGATAAAAAATAATAATCATAATTAAACATGTGACGAGAAGGGGGTAAGATGATACTTGTGGTAAAATAATAATAATAATAATAATCATTAAACATGTGATGAAAAGGGGGTAAGAAATTCGATTAATTTATTAAAATCAAATTATCTTGAGGGATAAAAATTTTAAAAGGGAATTGAGTATTTTTCTACATATGATAATTGAAATTTATTAATTAAAAGGAAAAAGGGGTAAAAGAGTAATTTTCTACACTTGCTAATTTGAGTTTTAGATAAAAAGGGAAAAGAGGGAAAATTAAAAAGAATTAGGAAACTAAGGGAAAAAGGGGGAAACATAAAGAAAAAGGGAAACATAAGGAAAATGTAGGATGACTAACTTAGTAAGGAATATTGCCTTTAAGAACTTTCTAAATTGAGCTCAACTAGGAATTTAGTAAGGGTGTAAGTCATTAAAATGCGTAAGGGAATATGGGGACACCTAGGAGCGATTCTAGGGATGCTTTTAGGTGGGTGAGGGAAATAGGAGTAAATAATTAATTAATGAAATTAATTTCTTGTGCAACTAAGTGGATGAGTGACATGTATACGACGGAGGAGTTTTCTGAATTAATTTATCGAAAAATAAATTAAATGGGGAATTGGGAAAGAAATCACTTAGAAACTCTATATAAGGGATGGAGCAGGAGGAGTATGGATCTCTTTCTGGATACGTAACGTTGTGTTGTAGAATTTTTGTCTTGACTGACTTATCTTGTGGGAGCTAGGATACCCAGCTTGAGTAATGAGTGGTAGCTCAACCTTGAGAGGTGAGTTGTTTTCTAGTTATTCTTTGGTTTAGAGTGTGTGGCCCTTTTGTGGCTTGGGGGGCTAAGGGGGAAGACGAGTACCCATAGAATTGATTGGGAGGTATCGGTGAAGTCACATCGGTTGACAAGAGGGAGCTGGACAGAGCATGTGGGACAATGACTCGGAACTGTCACCTTGGGCTACGGTATGCATGGTTTTATTTTGAATGATATATTAATATTGATCTTGCGCTTTCGTTTCTGTATATTTAATTGTGTAAAGAAAAGTGTTTTAATTATCATTTTTAATTGATAACTTAAAGTCATCATAGATTTACACTCGATGCTTGAATTGATTTCCTTAGAACTCAATCTCTGGTTTCTATGACTATTCTCTTTGTTTTAATGATTATTATGAAGAGGTTGTGCTTTATATTTCGTCCTCATCCCTAGATCATCAGTCCATGCCTGAGTAGTCAGCCTGGAGCTGAATCGACATTCGTCACTTCGGTGTTAATAGACCTATAGATTCTAATGCGTTATTTTTCTGTGCATTGATGATGAGTGGAGGATGTATTTGCCTAGTTGTCTACCCTTGTTGATTGTTCCTAGTTGATGGATAGTCGTACGACTTCTTGTGATTGAGTAATCCCACTATTGTTTATCATTCCTCCCAGTGAATCGCTTAATGCCCTCTTTTCTTTTATTTAACAATATGTTTTATTACTTTCCTCTAGTCTGTGTTTGTAATCCATCTGGCTTGCAATTTTTCCTCTGCAATTTATTGCATTTCGTTGGCAAATTTTCCCTTTAGTTATTACATTCATCAAATTGCGATTTATTACTTCATGGACTGTGATTTTTCCCTTTTTATTGACTTTGATTTTCTTTATAAAACTTAGCGCCACTCTTATGTTGAAACTCAGTGATTTATGATACATTGACAATGATTTTGATGTTGTGATTTGATACTCCTATTTCTTTAAAAAAGTGTTATTGCTATCTATGGTTGAAAGACAGTGATAGCAAATGATAGGCATAGTTTTATGCCCAACGATATATAGTTATCATTACTTATTTAATCTAGGTGTAGGGATATAGTTATTTAATATGGAGTTAATGTTATTTCTTAATGTATGCACAGAGTTATACAATTTTCTTATTATTATGAACAATGATATATTCTCTAATATAGGGTTATTATTATTCTCATTAAAAGACAGGCATAGTGAACGATGGGCATAGTTTTTACGCCCAACAGTATGTAGTTTTATTATTATTTATTAATATATGACACCATAATATCCTTGAGGATATCCCTATGGTTTCACCTATTCCAATGACCACGAACTTACCTGAATTTATTTGCTTCAGTGGAAATTTCAATGTTTTTTTTTTAATTTATATTTGTTACTGTGACTTTACCTGTTCCAATGACAGCAAACTCACATTACCTTACTCTATTGTGAGTGCAAATTCCAATGCGGTTTTAATATAACTTCAGACTGTGTATTTCTATGTAATTTTTGTGTTTTCACTTGTGTACTGGATACATATTTTTGGGGGTAACAGTTGCATTTCTACAGGTGTAATGGCAGTGTTTTTCAGGTGAACATCGACATTTTTGGTGGTCGAATGACAGAGGGGAGTTATGGGGTAGACAATGTTGATTATGTTGTGTTTGATTGTGTTTTCACCCATTGTTATTGATAGACATTGTGTGATACAAATGGAAAAAAAATTTTGCATTAAGCAACAACTATTTTATTGCTAGATAGCGCCATATAGATGGCAAGGATTTATACATTTAATGGCATAATGGTATCATAATTCGCCCAACACTGTCATGTTTTCTCCTAGCAATTAACTTACTTCTCCATCATAGTCAATCCAAGAAGGTGATCATGCACTTGGATATTCAAACCTCTTGTTGCGTAATCGTTTTTCCCTTTTGAGAAAACCTGTCATAAAATTCTACACGTTGTGACACGAAAACTGTCATACGAAATTCGTAGTTTTATGCAATATTCACGTTGGGTGAAATTGGGTTAGTGAAGTTTCATTCATTAAAATTCCTTGGCATTCTTATCAACATATTAATTCCCATTTAGAAAAACACTTCTTAAAGCATCCTTCAGAACAAGATCGAGGCAAAGCTCCCCTATCCCACGATGTTCAGATTTCTTAAGTATTATATTCTTCTTTAGGAATTAAGCCCAGTAGTAGTCCTTCGAATAAGTATTCATCGGACTATATATTAACACTATATATTAACATAATATATTCACACTCTGCATTGCCTGTTTACTGGTGATATATTATTATATATTTATACTCTGCTATATAAATTTACCTATAGACATGTTTACACTATTTCCAATATGTCATAGATCATTTATGCCTGATATATTTAAATGACAACTTTATAATCTATTCAACTTAGAGATATCATGTATTTAATTTAAAACATTATCACCTCTATTTACTAGACCGTAAATCCAATTATAGAAAACAAATGTATTTAGAGACCATGACATTTCTGGTTAAAGACAGGTTCCTTTTGTTTCAGAAAAAATAAAATATATCTATATATATAGTGATTTCCTCCGTAGGAAATTACTTATATGGTCTTGGGATTTGAAGGATAGATGCAACGAACTTTTGTTTTAATGACAATTAATTAATGTGTACAGACCGATTTTGTTGCACAAGGAATTTATTGTGTCATATGAATGTCTTAGTCATCTTGTTGACCTGTCGATTGGGTGCTTGGGTCTGTCGTCTTGTGTTTGAAAGCTAAGTCGGTCTCCTACCACGTTGAAGTTTTCTTGGGTTAAGGTTCTAGTTAGGTTGTGGCACCATGGTTGCTGTCATGCATAATGCCTGGTGACGACATGATTCCTAATGAGGAGATCATCACATGCCCTGATGGATATAGGTGAATGATAACTTTGTCAGAGTCTGTGCTTCCCGGTGTGGGTGTTTTTTGTTGTGGTTGTTGTTGGTGCTGAGGTTGTAATTCCTTCATGCGTTGGGTTTGGCAAGCCATAGAGGTTCTAGTTACTGGTTGTCAAGGCCCTTGTGTCAGGATTGTGATGTCGTCCTTAACATGTCGGCATGGTCATGTTTGTGTCGGGAGGGTACTCATTTCTATATTTTGATTTACGCATGTTTCACCCCGTTGATCGTTGTGCAGTGCATTGAGTCATTGTTGTCTATTGCATGATCTTCATGTGTGCGCTCGTTGTTAGGTTTTTTGGTGAAATATTGTCGTCATTTCCTTCTTGCCTAAAATATAATAAAAATTTGCAATTTTTCTTTGCTTGTAGTTGTGACGGTTGGGGTCCTTAAAATGTGCAATAATTTTTATTTATCCATTTCACAAGAGACCCTATTGGATATATATAATTTCCTAGTAGAAGAGACCACACCTAGAGGTTTAAAATTTTCTAAATGAATAATATGACTCCATACTTTCTATGCTACTACTCATTATGTGGAATCATTTTGGGTTGATTTTATAGGCATTGGCTTCTCCTCATATATCATGATTTTTGCGTATGATCACTATGTTGATGAATATATACATTTCTTTTGGTATTAAAAATATCCATAGAGGTATAGCTCGATTCACTTGTTTGAATATGTAATAAATAGGGGCATAAATCTTCATGGACTACTCCAAAACAATATTCATCTACACACATAATAAATCCCACCAGTTGTGATCAACTCTCATATATAAAATTCAACAAAATATTAATGAATAGGGGACTAATAATAGAACTAATGTGCTTCATTATAGAAAATATGTTGATGCCTACATGATGTATTACACTAGTGATCTCCATAACCTTGGCTCTCACTTTATCTTTTCATGGGGGTTTCAATTCTAATAACATCATTGTCTAGTTCAAGGATATTTTGGTTATCTCCTTCTCTCCTATGAAAATCATTTTGGATTAATCTAACATATCTTGATTTGTTACATATTCTCTCAAACTATATTTTTGAAAGTAACTGTATGATCCACTCTCTATGAAATGATGAGTTCCTTAGTCATATTGGTTTCCATAGTGGTTGATTTTGTGACTATCACTAGCCATAAGTAGGTGCATCGAGTCTTGAGTTTTTGTCTAAAATTATTAGTCAAACATCTATGCAATGATGCAATTTAGGTACAGTCACAATCCTTTAGAGAAAAACTTGTTTGAATTTTGGGGAATTTAAATCCATTGCAAGATCATTCAATGACCAATAAAGACATTTCTCTACAACTGCTTAGAGGTTTGAAAGTGGAGGATGATCCATCAACAAGATGTGATTAATATATTAAATACATAAGGGAAGAATATCATATATGTTTCAAACCACTGACCACTTGGATAGGGAAAATATCTAGCTATTATGCATTTCAAGAACCTGTGTTTCAAACAATGTTTTAAACATTGGCTAGTAGTACGCTCCTAGCAAGGCCGAAATATAATAAATTCCATAACTCGATGGTGTTATTGCTAGGGAAGTGCATATGAAAACATGTCAATGTGTAGGAGATCAAGGTTTAGATTGTATAAAGGTATAAGTAACCATGAGGAAGTGAAACACTCTCCATAGTGGTTGGAAGTGTAACTAGTCAAAGGAATATGTGACTCATATTGATGGTATGAATCCTAAGGAAGTTATAGCTCAACTGTTAGATTGAGTTGAAAACATGTGCCATGTTCAAGGGTGATATGACTGAAAGGTTTCACTTTTTATAATACAAATGAATGGTAAAGAAAAACCACCCTGCTAATTTTTATTATGAGTGTCTCCTTCATCGTACTACAAGAACAAAAGACAGATAAAATTATGCTTGATAGTGTATTTTATTTAAAGTTTTGTCAGCCCAAAAAGGAGTTAAAAGTGCACATGATAGAGTTTCTTTTTCATGGCTTCACGAGGATGAAAAATATTTAAAATTTATCTCATCCATAGAGAATGCGTAGAACATGGGAATGCATCTATGTTCCAATCACATGGAACTGACCTATGCAAAGTGAATGAAAAATGGTACTCATAATTCTAGTCTCCACTCATCATAATTGTTCTCTCCATGGATAAAGGGTCACAAAATGGAATTAAGATAATTCAAATGGAAAGAGGTCAAGTGTGAATGTGATCGTAGTAAGCAGGATCAAAGAAAACAATAGTGCAACAATTGGGAGTAGGACATAAAAAAAAATATGAATGTGCAATAGTAAAGTAACATAAAAGATGGTAACCCCCTCGGGACATCCGTAAAAAATATGAAGAGAGAACAATTAGGCTTAAATTTAATTCATGACAGGTCTAAAGGAGGTTTCCCAAACCTATAAAAAATCACAGCAGGGGAAACATATGGCAATCAATATTCTAATTAGGGTTCCCATCAAGGGTAGGAAGTACCATGCAATTTACGACATGCAATATGGAGAGGCTAATTTCACAACGTAGAAAGATCAAACCTAAATCATTTGATATGGAAAAGTGATGGTTAATGATGAAATAGAAATATGCAAGGAAAAACATATCCCTATATGAATGTCTCAAACACATACCTCAAGTTCAGTGGATGTCATGAAAAATGCCAAATAACGTGAATAAGTCCTGCAAAATGTAAACAAACTAGACCCTTTGTTAAAATTCTACATGAGAACCTCATCAAACGTCATAAAAATGCTCCAAAATGAGATAAATGGTAGGTAATTACTTATTTTAGGTGTGAAAAGGGTTTTTATTAATCCCAAAAGGTAAAAAAATATTTTATGGTAGGAGCCAAGTCATTTTCACAATTACCTTTGGTTAAATTTCAAAATTGAGTGGAAACCCTCCGACCTCCCAAATATTTCATAATATATTGTAAGATATTCAACCAACAGAAGTCAAAATCGACAAGACCAAATAATTCATCATAGCATTTTCTTCCTTTTTAATGCATTTTCGGTTTTTTTTAGTACATATTTGGAATTTGGGGGACCCCAAAACGAGTCAAACTACAGATTCAAACATGGATAGTTAGAAAGGGGTGATAGATATTGCCCTAAGATAAAAAAGGATATGAACAGTCACACTTATCACCAAAGCTAGGTGAAACCACCTCCCAAAATATTAGATATTACTCAATTTTGACTTGGTGATTGGTGGAGTGTTTTCTTTACATTTTGCAATGCCTCCATCCACAATGATTGAATGGGAAGAGAGAGATCATGAAGATGATGTAAGTTTTAAACTTGTGAAGTAAATCCATGCATATAGATTCTTAAGAAAAACATAATTTAATCAATGGCTTATACATAGTACACAAATATTTATACTGGAAACCCTCGACCGGGGAAAACCTCTCTTATATTCATTATAACGAATTTCACCATTCACCATACAATATATACAATGTTTTTAAGTATTTTGTAGATACCAAAACCCTACTCCCTTAATCCAGGATTAATTTAGAAAATCGCTAAGAATAGCAAAAACCGCCCATTTCTTTTTTATCAAATGCAGTTGTCGAATCTGACGTGCCCAGACACACACATGGAAAGAATATAACACATACCCAACATTGTCCCAATTGTTGTTTTATTTTCATCTAGGGGTCAACACCATTATATAGTCAACATTCCAAGGCAACAATGCCCATTGTTACTCTACACCAGGAGAACTTTTCTGTTCTCACAGACTTTGTTAATGAATCTACAACATTCTTGAAAGTGTCAACCTTTTCCAGCAACACGTTATTTTACCCAACCATGTCTCTCACAAAGTGATATTGAACATCAATATGCTTTGTCTTTGAATGCTAAGTTGGGTTCTTTTCTAGGAATATTGCATTCTGACTGTCACAATCTAATATCACTGCTTGTTGTACCAAACCAATACCTGAACACGATATCTGTAACCATACTTCTTCCTTGCTTGCATGAGTGGCTGCCATGTATTCATATTCTTTAGTTAAGAGTGCCACTACAGTCTGTCTTTTTCTCATCCAACTGATTGATCCTCCAAATAGGTTAAACACATACCCACTTGTAGATCTTCTGCGATCCA
>CBVK0103247039.1:0-15847 GCA_900067695.1 Picea abies
TTTTGAGCCATTTGGAAAATGTGGGTGGCCCCCGATATCCACCTGGATCATGAATACAAGGTAACCCCTTTACCATCTCCTTCTTCTGTAACATATCTAAGCCACCAAAATGTAAATGACCATATCTCAAATGCCATAACCAATATTCATCTAAACTTCCAGTTTTATAAGCATTAAAAGAACCACTCAAATCATTTCTCATAACAAGTGGAAACATTCTATTCTTGGTCATCTCTACTCTTGCAATCAACTGTTTGTTGGGTAATTTATCATAGATTGTACATACCTTGTTCTTGAAGAACACTTTGTACTTTTTCTCCATCAGCAGTCCAACACTAATAAGATTTCATTTTAAACCAGGCACGAAATAAACATCGTTAATATTTCTTCTCTGATTATTCTTAGTGTAAACTCGAACTACACCTTTACCATTAACTATAACCTTACAGTCATTTCCCAGTTTTACTTCAGACTGAATACTATTGTCAATAAATGGAAATAAACCCTTATTACCAGTCATGTGGTTACTACAACCACTATCCAAAAACCAAATATCATTTGCACTTTCCTGAGTGACATTACAGGTCAAAAACATAGGATTTTGATGATCCTCAGACTCATTTGTAATATGGGCAGACTGCTTTCCAACATTTGCCTGTTTCTTCCAACATTTGTTAGCAAAATGCCCAAACTTATTACAATAGTAACATTGTACTTTAGTTTTATCATACCTCTGATTTTCTTGCTGCCAAGGTTTGTTGTTGCTCCCTCTTAAATTAGTAGGATTCTGCTTGAACTTCTACTCAGACATTGATTCAGTTCTGTTGTCCCTTTGACTAGAAAATTGACCTCCTCTTCCATAATTATAAGACCTTCCTTTGCCTCTGCCTTTGGTAACGTTCAATTGGTATTTGAAAGCATGCCCCAATAATCCTTCTTCATATCTAGATATCTTAGATTCATGAGCAACAAGAGAACCAGTTAATTCATCAATTTGCATTAGACTTAAATTTTTAAATTCCTCTATGGGTACAACAATGGGTTCAAACTTCTTGGGTAAACTTCTCAACACTTTCTCAATAACTCTCTTATTCTCAATATCATCTCCATACTATCCGAGCTAGTTCACAACACTCATCACTTGAGTCATGAAAGTATCAACACTTTCATTATCTTTCATCTTCAGGTTTTTGAAATCCCTTCTTAAATTCTACAAATCCACTGTCTTCACCTTGAACACACCTTGATAATAGGTTTCAAGAATGTCCCAAGACATCTTCGAAGATGCAGCACTAGAAATCTTCGTAAAAATGGATTCATTTAATCCTTGCTAGATTAATCCAAGAGCTTTGTTATTCTTCTTCCTGTTTTCCTTCATCAAAACACGGTCAACATTAGAAAGAGCCAATTCTGCTACTACATCAGCTGGCTCAGCATAACCATCAATAACATAGGTCCATAAATCCTAAAAATGCAAAATCATCTTCATCTGAATATACCAGGAATCATATGACTTCTCGCTCAGGACAGGAACCTGAATATGAGAACTAGACGCAACCATTTATATAAAAAATTTGATAGGAATCAAATAAATTCCCACTCAGTAAAATTGAGCACAAACAAGAACAATGAACAATTGACATGATACAATACAGGCTCTGATACCAAATGTGAAAAAACGGAAGCAGATCGGAGTTTCGATTTTGGCTTTTACAAATACCCAACGCAAAAGACAAAACAACAAATAAACTCCGCGCACTCAACAAATAAACTCTGCACAGTGAAACAAATAAACTCTGCGCACTACAACTTTGCGTGCTCTAACTCCATGCGCGCACCAACAAACTTATACGAACTCAATAAATAAAATAGCATGAAATGATTAAGGCTAAGATATAAATGGAAAGATTTTACGAACTCAATACAAATAACATATTAATAGCATATTAACCAAGAGAACACCTCCGAATAAAAAAAAAATCATTCAATGTGCTTTCAAGCTATAGGTGAATTACAATTCGTTTCAAGTATTTATAAAACAAAACTTGCCCCTTAGATATTTGAAAAAATTTAATTAAAACGGTGATGGTATATCGTGGCTTCAAAGGTTAAGGTGGCCACCGCTTGAGCTATCAGTAAAACGATGCTTGATCTTCGAGTCTTGAAGGGTCAAGACGGCCACCGATCTGCCGTTATTCAGCGGTGAAATGATTACTGTCTAACAAAAACTATGATTTTATTGTTTGAACTCCAGTATCTTTCTACGTGTTAAACCATAAATGGCCTGCCAATTACGTTTTGAAAGACAAAAAAAGGTTCTCTTGAGCGTCAAATTCCAGGGGAAATTTTGACGAGCTATCTATATATACAAACCTAAAGCGACGAGTTTATTGTTTCAAGTCCTGTTTCTTTCTACGCGTTAAATCATAAGTGGCCTGTCAAATACGTTTTGAGAGAGAAAAAAATGTTTTCTGGAACGTCAAATTACAGGCTTGGATGCAAGCACTGTGAACTTCTGAAATATGTTTGCATATGAGTTGAAGTTGGGGTGAATTCTATTGTATTTAAAGGTTCATGTACGAAATAAACTATTAACTTCGTTGATAGACATTTCGATCACCGAAATTTACAATCAAGTTAAAGATAACTATATATAATAGTTTTAATTATTGTATATGTAATTTAATTTTCTTTTATGAAATTAATTGTGGTTGAGAGTTGGGTTAAGAGAAATGAGTATGTAATCTGCGTTTTATGAGATGAAATTATTTATATATATATGTTGTATTTCAATTCTTTTATAAATGCAACTTAATCTGTGATTGGAGACATCCCTAACTCTCTACAACATGAGTCTTATACCTCATTTCATGTTTCTACTATTACAGAGGAACGCCTCATTGAGGAACTACTCATTGAAGTGAAAAAATGGATTGGCATCAGTGAATTTGTAAGTCTATTTAAAGTGAAACAATAAGTTGAAATAAGTAATTGTTTTATATAAGCAATTTTTTTATATAATTTAAACTTTTCTAAAGATTAATTTAATTAAAAAGACTTTGAACACTTATCTATAAAGCTCAATCTAAAGATATTTTTACTCAAAACAACAATTTATTAAAATCATTTTATAAGTTCAAATTTCAAATTTATTGTACCATTTATTAAAATCATTTTATAAGTTCAAATTTCAAATTTATTGTACCATTTTAAATGATAATTACATAATTTTTTATAAAATTCATAAGCTATGATCAAAGAAAAGTCATCTATGAAGAAAAATCTTGCAATCATATCCCATATGGTTAGATAATCTTAATTTTAATGATAATTTCTATTTTAACATTGTAATATCTTATATTTCAATGAAAAATACCATATTGTTTGTTTTCTCATTTATAGTCTCTAACACATAATTATTTTCTCTAACACATAACTATTTTTTATAGTGGAGACAAGCACGATCAACCTTCTTGAAAAGAAAGAAGAAAATCAAATTCAATATTCCTTTTGACTATGTAAAGGGTTGTGAGGTTCAATGAGGTTCAATGATTTTTGGGACTTAGATTCTACAAGTTTCATTGTATATGTATGTTATGCATGAAATTCTGTACAGATAAATAATGTGTATAGTTACTATAATGGTGCCTTCATCAAGTTAATGGTGCTTCTTCAAGTTTTTTCATTTTATTTATGTAATTTTGTAGTTTACTATAAGTCAATTTATAATAAAATTATTTCAATGAATTGTTTTTTTTTTTCATTTTATTTATGTGTAGTTTATTATGAGTCAATTTATAATAAAATTGTTTTAATGAATTGTTTTTCATTAATTTGAGATGTCAACAATTTTTAATTCTTGATTTTTTACATCCAAACCCACCTCTTAGGTTTTTGGAGCACTAAATTCAAAATATGTTTAATTTTAACATTTGTGGATGTAAATTGGACTCTAACAATAACATAAACATTGGATAACTAGAAATATTATTGGGAATACCAATTTAAAAATGTATCCATTTGAGTCATTTATGTTAACCAGATTTACATAAAAACAATTTTTCAAGGAAATTAATACAAAACAAACATCTTTCTCGTAATCATGTCCATGAAATCATCACTTCCTTAGGAGAGATCATTGCCTAATCATAGGAAGATTTTGTGGATTCTACCTTCAAGTTTGGTTATGACACCACAAGGGTGAAAAATGGCTATTCATAGATTTTTCTCACTCAAAACAACCTAAAATACTCATAGTGCAGTTAGAACCAAACTTATACCGTGCTTGAATTTCAAGGAAACCCTTCCAACAACTTACATATCCTCCAATGAACCATAAAATCCCTACTCTTAGCCAAACACAACACAAGTTAATGATTTAGATTCTCTATTGTAGAATCCCTAAAAAATTCCATCTCTTCCATTACTAGAATGTATATAAGGAGACATATCTATTGATTGTATTCTAGGGGTTTGAAAAGGTAGACCTTGGTTTACTTGTAGTCAACAATCATATTATACAAGTCCATAAGGGGATCTCAAGTTTCCTAGACACTTGGATCACTTCGCAGCCATGGATTGTCCCTTCAAAGTTGATCCATGTTTCTCTTACTAGTAATAATCCCTCTAATTAGCCACATACTTCCTTGTCATTGAATCTCGTGGGTTTTCTTACCCAATAAATGAATAATATGGAAGTGACAAAAAGGAATATATGTTCTTCATTCCATTCTTAGAAAGAATCAGACATTAATTGAAGAAAAATGCCCCAAAAAGGAATTTTTCATATTATATATTCTACTTTTAAATGAGGCACAAGTTCCTTCCCAAAAAAGATGAATCAACATAAGAACATCTTGAGCCAATAATTGGTGGGGAGTATTATAATATAGCATAGGTAGAACACTATTAATTCTTGAAACGGCATAGGGTAACACTATTATAATGTGTTTCCTTTCTCGAGTACCCCCTTTGCTCTCCTAGGTTTATGTTGACATGATCAAGTGTAGGTTAATTTTCATGCAATCATTAATGGGTTTATCATAGATATTTTAGGCCCATGGTATTGAGTAGAAAATGGTATTCATCCAAAGTGTTTAATGTGATGAAACCTATTTAAAGGCTTAATGAACTTCATTATAAAGTTCCTCAAGTAACCTAACTTGGTCATCTCATATCGATTATTTAAAAGTAATGGAGATATCTTTGTTGCTAATTTTCTAGGATAAATAAAATATGTTTATTTTGTTTCTTTTAATTCCCTTTCCATGCTTAGTTTTACATTTAGTGGTGTATCTCAGAATGGGAGAAAGGAAGTGACATTGGACTTGCATACCTTGGATGTAGATGTAATCCATGAGAGGAGCCAAGCATGAGGAAGAGGTTATGCAAGTTTTCAGTTCATGGTAGAAAATATTAATGAGTATGGCCTACATGGGAACCAAAAGTAGGATTTGATGGGTGAGAATTAATGGAAGATGGGGCATCTTAACCATTGTAAATTTCTGTATGCGTGTAATTTGAGAAGATCAAGTGCTTGATCAGTAAAGAAGTTATCTAGCTCAAAATGTTTAGTGTACCATGACAATGATTTTATTCCATACTTAGAACTTTCCTCTAGAAATACCTATTGTTGTTGTTTTGGATCTATTGTGTGGTGGGTGAATGTAGCCTACCCATGGTAGTGATATTATTATGGAAATAATTAGTGGTTCCTACAAGCTATGAAATTATAGTAAAAGGCCACCTATGTGGCAGTTGATGTGAGAACCCAATTCATGAAAGAAGTAAAATAATACTAAAAAATTATAGCTGACCTACTTTTAGAGAACCCGTATCAAATATTGAGGAGAAGAAACCTTCTGAGTGTTTCTATAGTTTCATGTTCATTAAGAGATGCACAATTCCATGAAGGTGAACTACCTTCTTGGAGTTTCTTGGAGTTTCTCATTTTGATTTGGCATTGTTGATGCCTATTGAATGTGTCAATATCTCAGATCAAGCCTAATAGATCGATTTAGATAGTCCTCTTTGTGAAGGATCATGTTTATGGAATTGTTTTTTTGTAGTATGATGTTCTCACATATGGACATGTCATGGAAGCACATCCAAAGTTTGTGATGCTATATTAGATACTAGATCTAATGTGATTTAAAATTATGAAGGAAGTTTCAACAATAGTTGAATGTTGAATAGAAAATTCCTATGAAGGAGGTTAACAAGATTATGAAAAATTTCAAAAATATGTAGGGAGCCACCATTGGTGCTATCATTTTGGACCGGATACCGCCTTTCTTGTTGATCTCTTTTTTTTTACTGGTAGAATCAACAACTTGTTGGAAATGTACTTGAATTACATGAGATCTTGTTATCCAACTTCTACCACTATAACATACAAGTGTTCCCACAATACCCCATACACGAAACACATAGTAACTTAGGGTTTAAATATGGTGACTTCATATAACAAAGTGACTTAATAAAAAATTCCATCACTGACTTCCCTACACCTCGGTGTCTTCTTGTTGATAATGTTAGCGTACATAGGTATTTTTTATTAGTGAGTTGGTAATTCATGTGATTTGAAATCTACAGGAAAATTCTAAACTTCCCTTGATTCATTGTTGGAGAAATATTTTTGGTTTTCTTTGCATGCTATAAACAACTCATTGTTAGATTGGAGGGAAAAAATGTAGTGGTTCATGGTTTTATGATCTATGGTGAATGACACCATGAAATAATGAGAGATGATGGATAAGTACATGGTTAAAAAGTAATTAGTTCATGTAAGAATATTTGGAGTTGGAGGGATGTAGGAAATTGAATAAGTTGATGTCTCATAACATCATATGCTCAGGCATCTAGTGGTAGGTAGTTTTTTTTAGAGTTGGAGTTAGTCACATGTAAATGGTATTATAGTTGTAAGTACATATTTAGACATGCATACCCTTGATTTGAAGGTTTCTAAGTGTAAAGTCTAGATATGTACCGGTATGCATGTCTAGATATGTACCTAGGTGTGATTGAATTGAGAGAGGTTGCCATGTTTTAATCTTATATACTAGGAAATAAAATTCTAGGGGTGTACACGCTTATCAAAATTTAAGTTTAAAGGTGGGAATGTTAGGTTAATATTGACTTGGTGAAGAGAGGGTTAACCTTGATTTGGTAAATAATGGGTTTACCATAGGCATTTTATGAGCCCATGGTAGTGGTAGGAAACATTTTTATGGAGTTGGAGATAATCAAATGTAAATGGACATATATTTGTAAGACCTTTTTGAGGCATGCATACCCTTGATTTGGAGTTTTATAAGTGAAAAGTATAGAAATAGGCATAGGTATGAGTCAATTGAGATGGGTCGACATGTTTTAATCTCAGATACCAGGCAATAAAATTTGAAGGTGGTACATGTTTGGCCAAATTCAAGTTTAAAGGTGATCTTTAAACTACTGTTGATATTCGACTGCAACAATTTGTCACAAAAGATCTGATAAATAAATCGAATATTTACTATTAAGGTTATTTTTCCTTTAGATTTCCATAATATTTTGATTTTCTTGTTTATGCATGAAATAGATAAAATGTGGAAAATAAAGAATAGTAAAATACAATCACACCATCTATAAATAGACACAATATATAACCTTGGAAACCCAATATGGGAGAAAACCCTACTAAAAGGTGAGGTTTCTCTGCTCTCTTTTTTCTAGTATAGAAATGACACAAGTACAAAGAAAGAGGGACTCTCTCTAGAGTTTCCTTTAACCTGTGGCATGTATGTCTTCTATAGAATCTCTCTTCCTCTATTATTCTAACAAAATACCAATCTCATATTTTTTTCTTAGCTATGAAAAAATGTAGAATGAAAAACAATGAAACCCCTTCTCCTCCCAGTGGCCCAGTATTTAACATAGCTCGATAGCCATCTAAGGGTAGTTTTTTTACTACCTCAACCCTCAATTGTGATATAGGGTTTTGGACCTTCTAGAATATTGTTGAAACTGCATACATGGATATCCCCATATGCATGATTAATGGGGGTTTACGTGGATTCCTTTTGTACCATGGTCATCAACATGATAGGTCAACTTGCAGGAGGCATACATTTTTCATACTATCTTTGGTTGATGTGATTTTTGCACTGTTGAAAGGTATCAATGTGTAGAATAGCGTCACAAGGTATAAGTTGTGTTGGAAAAATTTTAACTCCAAAAATGCTCTTTGATGCCTCAAAATGGCCCCAAAAGTTTCTGAACCCCAATTTTCCAAATGAGGAAATGTCACTAAAATGGCCCTACAAGTTGATTTCTCCAATGTTTTCCACTCTAAAAGCATAGAGATAGATTAAAATTAATATAATGATGGAATCTGGATCAAAAGGTGGAAATTTTAGGTTAATATTGACTTGGTGAAGGGAGGGTTAACCTTGATTTGATAAATAATTGGTTTACCATAGGTATTTTATGACCTCATGGTATTAAGTGTTGAATGGTATTCTCCCATGGTATTTGACGTGATGAAGCCTATTTAAAGGCCTAGTGAAATCAATTGTAAAGTGCCTAAAGTGGCCTAAATTAGGTGACTTGGTTAGATTGAACAAGGGTAATTAAGATATCTTTGTAGCTAGCTTTATATGGTAAATCAAAGATGTTTATTTTTTCTTTATTTTTTTGTTTTATTTATCTCGCTATGGTCATTTTTATATTATATTCCTCTCTTTTTGACTCATAACGAACTTGTTGTTACCCTAGAAACCTCCTTGGTGCCTGATTTTTATAATATATTATATTGATATTTTCATCATACAACACTCATTGTCGTAACTTTACCTCATGGTTATATATATCATTTTATAACTAATCCTTGGCCTCTGGATCCACACCAATAATATTTATAACGAATGTTTAAATTATATGAGATAGACATTTTTTTTCAAATTACACTACATGGGGAAAAGCACTTCCCCTCATTTCAAGGATGCTAGCCATGGTAAACCCTTGAATATTCAAGTCACAAGGTTGATAAAAAACAAGGATTGAATCCATTACAACAATATACTCATTATGAGATAAACATGTCACTTTTGGGAGCTGAACCTAGATGGAGATGATAACAATCATTCCTCCCAACTACCCAAAATAAACCTATTTGACTAATAAAAATACATTACAACTCATCCTTCGTGAATTTACATATGACATTAAACACATGATTAATACAATATATGATTTAACATAATATAATCAATGGGTTAAAACTATAACATTTAATTCCCCACCATGAAATAACATCATTTTTGGTGCACTTTTTTTTTCTAATGATAAGACCATGACTCTCATCCTTATTTTAATTTAAGTGCAATGATACCATATCCATATATAATTTTCATTTTAATAATGAAGTGGTTACAATTCCCCTCATGTGATTCTAAAAATTTCCCAGGGCCTTATAATTTTAACATATATGTATATATCACCAAAAAAAAATCATACTTAGCATGTCCATTTATATGCAATATTTATTCCCCATATATGAATTTCAAATTCATAATTAAATCACATAAATTAATTAGACAGTACACATTATGCATTATCACCTAAACACTCATATGTATGAACATATGTTCACTTCAAGTGGAAGCCATTGTGATGTTTCATTTGCTATCTTTACTAGAAATACCCAAAACATAGGGTCACATGATTTAATCCAACATTTTTCATGAATATAAACAATATAAATTCATCGAGGGAGCCTCTTTCATATAAAAAGAAATAAAAGGAGATAACATGGATACTAGAAATGGGATACAAAATGGTTGAACTAAGAGGGATCCCACTCCAATGGTAAGGTGCACAAATGTTGAGCAACATACTACGACGGATGAAGTCAAAATCAATTTAGAACTATATGGTCAAAAGAAAACCAATTTCAAATGTGAAACAAAAGTGAAAAGAAACAAGGATACCATTCACAACCATGAATTAACCCATTTTATAACTAACCCATTCTACAAAAGGGAAAAGTAACTTCATAGAATGAATCACATGATAGTGCGATATTCGTTCAAGGAATTAAAAACTCGAAACAATATTGTTGAATATGCAAATGGTAGGGGTTATTCTAATGACCAAGGTAATAACAAAAATTATTCTAGAGGTAATTGAAATGGAGAGGAAGAAACTTCACAATACAAACCTCTGAAAGGTTAGTAGAGGAAGGAAACAAACTATAGTCCAAGGAATATCCTTATCTCTATCGAAAGGAAAGGAGTACTTGCATAATAATAATAGATATTGTAATGAAAGAATCACCAAATTCATACAAATTACAATTACAATCATAACAAATTCATACAAATTACAATCACCATAGAAATAAATAGTATCTATATCATGGATAGTGAAAAGAAATGTCATGTGAGAGATTTAAAGAAGAAGGAATATAAGCATAGGGAAATGACAGAATATGCTAAAGTTTGGCCAGGGAAAACGAAGATATGTGGAGTTTGAAAGAGACATATCAAGGTTCATTAAGGAAATATATCATTACATGGGAGGATGGTTTGCAACATAAGGAGGGAAATGATAGAATATGCTGAAGTTTGGGAGGGGAAAATGAAGATATGTGGAGTTTAAAAAAGACATGTCAAAGGTTTATTAAAGAAATATATTATTACATGGGTGTATGGTTTGCAACACAAGGAAAAGAGGTATGATAATGAAATATATGATAGCCAAGATATCTTTAGTTCAAGAAAAAAATATGAAAGTGATTGGATAACTCAGCTTAATAAAGAAAGAAGACAAAAGAAGATGATTGACACAAGACAATAAGTGTATTAATAGATCCATTTATAGATTCAAGTGTAATTTTTAGTTAAGGGGTGAGTTAGTTATCATGAATTAAATATCCCATTGCATATCCACATGGTTCATTGTGTTCGTGATAAAATATAAACTTTTGCAAATTTGAAGCATCAACAAATGGATGGAAACGTAACCAAGTAGTGTAGATTATTTACATTGTTGAAAGTCTAGTTGGGGTTTGTATGCATTAACTATTTTAACATTGGTAATGGTTTTTAGTCTTTATAGATGGAATTTGATTTGAGATCCATTTCTTGAAAATGGTGGAGAAGCTTGGTATGGTTAAAAAGATATAGAAGAAAGAAATTATTTAAAATATTTTTTTGCAACGTGTAACAACATAACCAAGATTTCCTATTTTTGTTTAAATTCAACCATCAAGGCAATAAAATTGGTTCTTTTCGATCGTTATCATAAATTTTATTATTCTTATATGTTTATGTATTTTATCACCCATGCCACTTATTAACTATACACAAATTTATCTAGTTTGAATTTAAGATAAATATGAATTCATTCATTCACTTGTTTTAAGTTTTAAAAGATTATGCACTCCTTAAATCAAATCAAATAACATTTTTATAAAATATAATGGTGCTCTCACTCTTAACAAGGATTCCATTGCATTATTATATTCTAACATTTTTTTTCATTCCTATCAAATTTGGGTACCTCTGAAATAGGTAAGAAACACATAGGAAAACATTTATTTAGGACCACATGGAGCTCCTCCTTTAATAGTAAATGGAAATGGAAGGATAAACTTAGGTTAAATATAAAGGAGGTAGATGAAAATAACACTTCAATTTTTACTTTAAGAATTATTTATGTTGATTTAATAACTTTATCTCCATTGAAAAATCACTGCAATTCCCTTGTTCTTTCTTTTCATAATTTTTAATGTTTTCTTGTATATATGACAACAATTTTTACCATACATACCATATTTGAATGGAATACATGGTGTGCAACCAAAAGAGTTCGTATCAAATCAAATAATTTTTTGTGAGTATCAAGGTTCCATAACCACTAGTCCGTGCATAGAGTGTGTGATTTGGATGGTGATGAAGAAGGTAAAGTGACCAAACCATAATCTTCTTAAGTATCTTTTTATGTTTTCAATAGAATGTGCAATTTCATGTTGTATTTTTGATGTGCTTCATGGAACTATATACCTTAATTACTACTTTATCTATGGTTGTCATGTAGTTGAATGTTTTTGCATTTTACTAATCTAGATTATGTAATTTTGTAAAATTAATTCATGTATTAGTTAACATGGTCCTTCTTTAATGGGATTTTTGGGTTAGGCGTGAAATCACATTTTTATTTTATTTCTAGCATGAAATATGGTAATGCATAACTTTATATATTTTAATGTATTATGTTTATATAATTTATTTTAGTGATTGGAGTTCAGCATTATGGTTTTTAGTATCCATAGAGTCACTAATATTAACTAAACAAAGTGGAATTATTGTACTAGATTATTTTAATAAAGGAAACAATGCATGAAAAATGATATCACAACCATGGTATGAATGCGAAGAGTGATGCTCCTTGTGATTATATATTCCTTGTAACATCTCGTCCTATTGAGCACATTTTTATTGAATTATTCTTTGAGAACACTTGAGTGGAAGTGATCTGGTTATGGTACATTGTGATTTCATTTTGATTATGGATTATATATGATGATGATGATGAGAATGATGTGTTGTGGCTTATTTTGTTTTTGACATATATGTATTGGCAGATGCTTTTGAAATTTTTTCTTGAGTGTATAGGACGCATGCCAACTTCCTTGGAGTCTGGAATGAGTCATGGAGTTGATTGTATTTGTTTGAGTATTTCATTTTACACACATATGACATATGATTGATTACAATATGATTTATGTATATGGATTATTGACATTTTTTTTCTTAATGGATGTAGGCTTTATGATGTTGGCTAATATGACTCACAGAAGGAGAAAAAGGGTCATGCATAGAGACCAAACATTTGAGGGAGAGGTATGGTAGTGTCCATGTCACAACCTACTAAGCACTCCAACCGTGGTATGAATGGTAGATTAACAATTACCTAGTTCAAAAGGTCCACGATGTCGTGAGGGTGGATTGAGACAGTCGCTCATGAACATTTCTAAGGGGTGTGCAATAAGGAAAAATACTTATTCGTTAGAAGCCCTTAGTCTCTCACAAGGTCGACTAAGTGGAGTGTTGACTTCAAAGGTCGGATAAAATTCCAAAACCAATCTAAGGAAAGTGGCATCCTTGGAGCACGGAGGCGCGTCTTCAAAGGCATGTCTCATAATTAAAACTTATTCAACAAATCTAGGTGGCCTAGAAAATATTGAAATAATTAGACCTTGTTGCAATAAAATAATTAATTAAACAGTAAATTATCAATTATGAATCCCAACAAAATTCTAAGCCTAAGTATAAGACTGAGTCTAAGTCTAAATTTAATTAAAGGAGTAAATGAATTATGACATAAGTTAAAAGATTTGAGAATATAATCAAACTCTAAGAAAAGGGGAATAAAATTTAAAGGTTGGATAAATTGCACATGTGTGCATGAAATAAATAAGAAAAAACGATTTTTAAATATAAATAAAGCATAAGTTGAGAGAATAGAATCTTGAGTCAACCTATCAATAGTCTAACTAGAAGAAGACTCATAATTCAACTCTAACTAAAATATAGTTAGGAGACACTCATTAAATGAGAATTTTGGGAACAAAGGGACAACTAAGAGCGAAAATATAAACACATTGGGGAATGTGAGGGAAATTGGATTTTTAAATAAAATAAAAAAAGTAATGACTTGTGCAAATTGGGGAGAGAGTGACAAGTATGTGGGTGAATAATAATAATTAAATTAATTAAAAAAATAATTGATTGTGCATGAGGACATGTGTCATTGAGTATTTTTCTATAAAGCAAATTTGTTAGAAGGGAAATGCAACTCACTTTTCTTGGTATTGTTATGCTGCCAAGCAAGTCTTGGAGATATTATTTGTTGGTTTATTGTGTGTGGGCTCTTTGCGGCTCGGGGTATAAGGGGAGAGAAGAGTACCTATATCATTGGATCAGAGGTATCGATAAAGTCTCTGTGATTAGAAAGCGAAAGTGAAGAAGGAGCACAAGCCCTCGTTGAAGGAAATCCTCCATTTTCCATTTTCATTGGTTCCGATATATTATTTCTAAAGTTGTTATTGTAGTAAGAGTAGATTTTGTAGATTAGAAATGTTTAAAATAAATGTAGAACAGTTGAAATTCTGGATTAAAATTGACAAGTTCACTGAACAGTCATGGTATGATCTAGAATTGAATTTCATTGGTTGGTTGTCATTTCATTTTACAACCCAGAAATTTACAATTTAAATTGTTCGCTGCCCTTTTTATTTACAAAATGAGAATTCAGTACATTCATAAGAGCATTCTCAAATTAATGTACAACCCCCAAAAATTTAAAATTCCTTGTTAGTTGCTGATTAAATCGTAACCCATGGTTTTAGGAATTATTACTCTCTTACTGTAAAAATTTTATGCATCGAAACTTTACCTGGGTAGCGTGCACTTGCAATTAAATCACATACCCCATTTTCTAATGGTTAATTGTTCGCTTTCAATTATGGTTGAATCCTTAATTTTAGAATACGTTACGATCACCGCAAATAGTTAGGATTTCTATAAACTAAAATTTGTATAGCTACTGATAAGTAGTTGCAATTGAAATTGTAGGTTCGCTGTAAAATCATTGCATTTTACGAAATTAAATTTTATGAATGATTGTGGAATTAAATTTTAACTCAGTAAATAAAAATGGGGGTCCCTGCCAAGTCTTTTGACATCCAGAATTTTAGGAAATCGTATGGCAATTGTTATTTGAAATTTGAAAAATTCGAAGTACACATAGTCGCAACCATTTTAAATTACAAACTCATTTTAGGAAATTGTTGGTTCATTGTAATATTACAATCCTAAATTTTAATTTCGCTGGTCTTTAGTTAGTAATTTCTGGAAGCTAAACTTTATAGCCACCGTTAATAAATTTGCAATTCAGAATTTAGGATTTCGCATGTATTTTTCTAATTTCTTTGCTAATGCGAAATTGGAATGTCGTAGGGTCAACATAACATTGGTTGCGCATATGAAAATTAGAATTTCTGGGCAATACCAAAATTTAGATTTACGTTGCCACTATAAAACTTGTATGGAAATTTCTGTAAGCTAGAGCTAGAATGGTCACTGTAAAATTTATTTTGCAAAACGAAATTTAGAATTTCACTTGGACGCTAGAATGTTTAAGTGCAACTCTTGAACTGAATTTATTTACGAACCTTGTGATATTAGTTGCAGTTTGGAATTTTAAATCTATATGGGACTTGCACTATGGAATTTTAAATCTATATGGGACGCTGTAAAATTCTATGCAAATCTTAATTTGAATATTGTGAAATCAAATAGAATTCATGATAGCAGACACATGAAATACACACACAGAAAATAGTTTGTATATTGCACACAATGAACACAGATACGTCACACTTAAATAAGTGTGTTGTGAGATCCAACTTATTCCACTCTTGGAGGGAGAGGTTGAGAGAATCTCTCAACATCCTCCAATTAACCAAATCCAATCCCCAAACTCTAGTAGTGGCATTAATTAGGCATTATTTCTAACACCTACATTACAAAAACTTCACAAATTACATAAAAAAAAAGGTTACAACACTTTAACTTTCTTCTGCCCGGCCTTCATCAGCTCCTACACCCACTCTAATGCCTCTGGACTGTGCTCTTTCTCTTTCTCTTCTTCGAGCTTACCCTTCAACTCATTTAAAACATAAACACTTCGGGCCATCATTCATGAACTTTCACAATAGATAATATTGACAAACTTGGCTCATCGGGGCTTTCATGAGAAAAGTTGTCAAGTAATGAATCATCCTATGGACATACCTCCATCT
>CBVK0103247040.1:3888-22219 GCA_900067695.1 Picea abies
GAAATCATATCTGAGAAAAAGATTCAGTTAGAAAACAAAGAAGAAGAGATAAAAATATTGAAAACAAAATTTGTTGATCTAACAAAAGAAAAGGAAGAGGAGATCGAGAGATTGGAAAATGAAATCAATCAAGAAAAGGAACAGGATATCGAGAGACTGAATAATGAAATCAGTCAAGCAAAGGAAGATGAGATCGAAAGTCTGAAAAATGAAATCAGTCAAGCAAAAGAATAAAAGAAGGAAGATGATGGACCAAGAAAAAACCTTGCAAATCTAAAAGAACTAAGGGAAAGCAATGTCGATATTAAAATCCAACTTGAGGAAGCCAAAAGAAGAGAGGAGGTAGTGAGGAATCAACTGAACAAAATGGAAGAATCCTGTCATGAGATGGAAGGAGCAGTTATGAATCTTAGAAATAAGATTTAGAAGTCAAACACTCAAATCAAATTCTTGAACAACTCCATGACCCTGGATGAGATATTGGATAATTAGAGATCATCAAATTACAAATCCGATCTTGGATACAACAAGGAAGAAATCAACACTCCTAAGAAATTTGATGCAGGTCCTTCATTTATAAAAGGTGAAAACAGGTCTGACACATTTCCTTCATTTATAAAGGATGAAGACAGGTTTGCCACAACTCCTTCATTTGTAAAATGTGAAAGAAGGTATGACTCAAGTTCTTCATGTTCAAGAAATAAAAGCAGCACCACCAAATTTAGAAGATCAGATCAAGGAAGATATACAGAAGCTACTCATATACCTCAAAGAAAGTTTAGAATAGATACACCTTCATGGATGAATCAAAGAAGGTATGAGAGTGTTTTTAATGATTATTGTTTTTATTGTAATGAATATGGTCATAAATCCTTGGATTGTAGGCATTATGGAAGAAAAAAATTTGCTAGGTTCAACAACAATATAATATGTTGGAACTGCAATCATGTTGGACATATTTCTACACTTTGTTACACTATGAGATGATATAATTGTGGTGGATATGGCCACAAAGACAGTAACTATTGGAACTCAAAAAAGAAGTCAATGAGAAATGATTCATATAATACGACAAAAGGAGTAAATGAAACACGGAAGAAAAATGAAGTTGCAGTAATAGAAGATCAGAGAACAAAGTTCAAGAAATCAAGACACTCACAGATGTGGATAGAAAATACTAAACAAGTGAACATGAGTGAATTTAATTGTTGCAAAAAGAATTGCAGTCATGTGACAAGCACAATATAAACTTTCTCAAACAACTTTAGAGCAATGTACAGTAAAGAAGCATCTTGGATAAAGATGGATACATCTATTTTGGTTAGTAAATAAGAAAGTAATTAGATTAAGTTTTGAAAAGACTCTATCACTACAAAAATTGGTATCAAGCAAGAAGACTAATCATTTGAAACAAAAAAATCCTAATCAACTGAGATAAGAAGTTAGTTAATTAACAGGGGAAGAAACCTTGTCAAGAAGAGCTACCTTTTCAAAAACAAAGGGGGAGAGTAGTCAGAAACAAAGAGAGAGAATGTTGACAGGGGGAATCATTCAGTTATGGCAGGCAGAACATAACTTTAAGAAGTGTTATCCAAGTTCATATTATGGTAAGTAACATACAAAGCTTTACCACATGAGGAAAAACCGTTTTCCATTGATGTCAAAGGGGGAGAGAAACTTCATAAAAGAAAAAATTCATAAGAGGAAAGCATCATCACAAGGAGAGTTTTGTATATGAAGTTAGTGTGTTGCCCTCAATGACAAAGGGGGAGATTGTTGGACATATTGTCATTGATGTCAACAATCGTTGTGATGATTTGTTGTTATAATGTATTATCATTGTGATTTACCAGAGATGAGATTGACATTGATGTCAACTGTATATCAGTTAGTAGAAGAAGCGAATAGTATGAAGATCAAAGATCAGAAGGGAAAACACAGTACAAAAGTGAATAAATATCAAAGCTCATAAGGAAGATCCCACTGCACAGTATATTAGTTAGCAAAAGCAACAAACAATATGAAGCAATTCGCGATTATTGTTGATCACGATAGGATCAACAATGTTCTTATGATCAAAGACAAGGAGAATTAGTGACTGGCTATTAGTGCATAAAAGAATGCATAAACAATTATTAAGGCTCAAGAGAGTTAGCAAATGATGAGCGCATTATAGAAATATCGTCTGATCGATGGAAAGACTGAGAAGTTGACCAATGCACAGGAAAAGGTGATAATCCTCAGTAACCATCTGATCAAGAAATTGACCATGTTGATCATCTCATATTATGGACATCAGTCATATGAGTGACCGTGGGATTGAGGATCATTGGAGGATCTTGACTGTCAGATCATTGGAGGATCGTGACTATCGGATCTGCAAGCCAAATCAATGGCAAGGATGAATTGCGGGAAGCTAAAGAAGAATTAAACAAACCGCTAGTTCTAATCTCGCAATTGGTCTAGATCGTTAGATCTCATAGACTCAGATATTGACGAATGTGGTTGATCCAACAAGCGATCATTTTAAGTCATATTAAGTTGTTACTATCGGATGCACAATCGCTAGATCAATGACATGGATGAATTGCGGAGATCGAAAGAAAAATAAAATGTTGCACTAGTTCCAATCTCGCAATTAGTTAGGACCATCCGATCTTATAGCTTCGAATATTGATGATTGTGTTTGACTCACCAACAACACACAACTTCCAATTGCGGAGTCTGGGTGACGAGTTAAATCACTCGAAGGTTGTGGTTCCGCAATCATCCTTGATCATGGATCTCCTTCGATAATATTCACAACTGTTGGATCCCTTTTGATTGGAAGGACATGATAAGTGAGGTAAAAAGGTCGATATTTCTGTTATCCAAATACCCACTAGTTGTCAGATCAAACCCGAATTCCCATCAGCCGTCAGATCATTTTCAAGTGGAAGGATAGGATAAGAGAGATAAGATCTGATATCTCATTTGTGCAGAATTTCATCACCCGTTGGATAATTCTAAGTGGAAGGATAGGATAATATAGAAGAGAATCACCATAGACAGATCAAGCCGTTGATCCAAGATCCATATCGAATGAACATATTTCACTTTGGGTCTAAATATGTGAGGAGGTTATGCTCCAAAAACTTTGAGATTTGAAATACCTAAAGCTCAGAAATCCAAAATGAATAAGGACCATCAGATTTGGAGGACATATAATAATTGTTGTATCAGGGTTGTTGGTCAACAGACCACATCAACAAGGACGTATGGGAGATCTACGTCAGTAGGCCATGTTAGTAAGGACGTATGGAAGACCACGTCAACAAGTACGTGTGGCAGACCACATCAACAAGAACACATGGAATACCATGTCATAAGACCACATCAACACATACACATGGAATAATCAGATGATGTCAAGCATTAAGAGGAAATTGACTCGTTCCATATCAACAAGTGATGTGAGAAAGTTACATCACTCGAAGAGAATTGCTTCGAGAGTTTCACCACCAAGAAATGTTAGAAGTCCTAAAGTCGCTCTTAGCTGTCGATATGAGATACCCTTCGATACTATCCTGACCATTAGATCAAGGAGATGAATATGTGCCACATGAGGAGATCCACATCAACAAAACTACGTCAAGAAGGATGCATGGCGCAATCAAACAATGACAACTGTCAAGTTGATTCAACATTTTAGGTACATACAAATCATGAATTGGAGTGACACACGGCAGTTAATCATCTCATGACATGTCATCAAGTGACATAAGAAATTTACATCACTACAGGAGATTTTCTTTAGGATTTTTACCAACAACACTTGCCCAAAGTCCCAAAGTCCCGAATACGAAAGTCCCAAAGTCGACACGAGACATTCAATCCAAAGATCACTTTGAGATCATTCTCATCCATTGATCTACTAAAGTGGAAGGATAGTGTAACTAAAAGCGTTAACCAATAGCAAGCGGTCTCCACTGTTTATGGCTTACTCAACAGGTGATCACTCCAGAGGAAAGAAGGGGTTGAGATTTGAAATCTCTGAAGTCTGGAGACACGAAGGAGATCTCGACCATTAATCTGAGAGGGACACACATCAATGGTTTGTTAGCTCCTGAAGATTGATGTACGGAGGAAATAAGGGGTTGAGACTTGAAATATATGAAGTCCAGAGACCTGAAGGAGATCTCGACCATCGATCTGATGTCAAGTGTACTCACAACCTTTGATAAAACACAGTGGAAGGATAGTGTAAGTATAATAGATGAAATCGCAGAGTAAATGGTGGCCATCCATCTCATTGCTTGATTATGTCTTGGTCATTGGATTAAGAAATGAAGTATAGTTCCAAGGATCGAATTTGACCATTGATCTAATTTTGCGAAGTAAACGTGAATCGTCTGGTCTATTCATCGAAATCCGCTGTGGGATATTTGACATGTTGCAAGTCTCGAAGTCCCGAATTCCCAACAATCATTCATCTCATTGGGAGATTGAATCATGGTCGTTGAATTGATAAGTTCTCGTCTCGACTCACGTGAGGTCATCGTCATTGGTCATATGGTAAAGAGATTTAAAAGGCATAAAGGAATGCATTGCTTAAATTGTTAAGCCTGTGGTTCTAATCCTATGATCATATGAACATGGTTTTGAAGGAAGCACCTATTTCTGTTATCACAGAGATGAAGGAAATCGATCCATCCTATGATTGATTTATGAAAGAAAAGGGGACGCTAGGTTTAATGTTGAAGACCTGAAATGATGATATCTGGTGATCCCAAAGTTGTTGTAAATGAACAAGTTGATTATAACGTGTTGGACAGGTCGTCTCAATAACTTAAAAAATTTCTGAGCATAAGAAACTATAAATACAATGATGATTGGTTCATTAGATTGTGTGCTTGAGGAAGAAACATATGCACTTGTGGAAAAGATAGGCTCGCTGATAAATAGAGGCCTGTGGAGAAAATGAAGGGGATACAGATCTGAGGTCCATGTGAATATTAGAGAGAAGCATAACTGAAGAAGGCGTAAATATCATAGGAAAGACGAAGTGAATAAGGCATGAATTTCAAAGAGAATATGAAGTGCAGTGATGAGTGTTGATTGTATACCTCTGATCATGAAACATAATTGATTCATTAATGAATCACTGCTACTTGAGTTGGTTGAAATCTAGTTGGATAGATTGTGTTCTATCAACAAGATGGGTCTTGTAGCAAGGTGGGTCTTGCTTGAGAGTTGGTGCTCTCCAAGGAGTTGGTGCTCCTTACTTCAGTTGGTGCTGAAACAAATTAGTTGGTGTTGGAAAAATCCTTATTATTATATTCACATATATTCATATAAATTATATTCACATATATTCATATAAATTATATACAAACATCTGGTATCTTATGTTTCCATTGTGATTATTATTTGATTGTTCTTAATTTGTTCAAATATGTTTTAACTGCTAACTTGAAAGAATAAGAAAAGTTAGAAACATCCACACACTAATTCACCCCGCCCCCCCTCTTAGTGTGGGCGGTGTGTTCAACACAAACCATGTAAATAAACCATGTACATCAACATGTACCATACCATGTACATCAACCATGCATCAACCATGCATATCAACCTACACCATAACATGAATCAACCCTGCACCAAAACATGTACCAAACCGTGCATCAACAATTCACCATCTCATCCATCAACCATGTACCATATCATAAGATATCATCAATGGAGTTCCTCAAGAGTAACAAAGATAGTCCCAATACCAAAATACCAATATAGCCAATATTTGTTATTAATCAATGTACCATAAAATCACTAAGGTGTATCTCAACATGTACCAATATCACCAAGACTTGTACTCATACATATACCAAGAATATCCCTCACGCCATGTGCCTCAAGTATAAACCATGTGCCAATATTTGTAATATATGCACCAACAATGTAACTCAACATATATACCTCAAATAGCATGTACGATACATCTAATATGTGCCTCTAACAATGTATCCTACTATCAAGGTGTACCATGCACAATCACTACTATGACATGCCTTAAGCATGTACCAACAAAAGAGTTAATTCAACCATGCATCAATATCATCCAAAAATGTACCTCATATAATTTCCAACACCATGCACCTAATATGTGCCTCAATCATGTTCCATTATCTAAAAAATATGCCAATCATGCATCAAGCATGCACCATAACCATAACATGCAACTCTCAAATCAAACACATAATCATACATGTAACTTGTAGAACACTTGTTCTATTAGATATCAGACAAATAGACCAACCTGGGCATCAACAACCTGGCACAAGAATTCTCCTTCACTTTTGTCTTGTCCTCGAGGGATAATACTACCTATCATACGGGGCCTCGCATGACGACGACTATGAAATCCGCAGGGGTGCCTCACATGACACCGTCAAGTTGAGCCGCGAGGGCCTGCTAAATTAGGGTTACAGAGAAACCCTTTCTCTGTGCAACTTAGAAACTTTCTCTCTTCTTGTGCACTTTTTTTGTTGCCTCATACTCGACCTATGATTGGCCAATAGAGAAAAATATTCTCATAAGATAGATTTTCAATGAATTTGTGTGTGTCTCCTTATGAGAGACTCCTTGAGGTGTGTTTATACTTTTTCCAAGTAACTTTTCTCCTTAATCTTAGGGATTATTGAACTTTCTTGTTGCAACAACTTTACCCTTTCATTAATGACTTGTAACTAGTTAGGGACCTCTTGACTATTCTTCAGGGCTTCCAACTTCATGAGGTCATATCTCTCTAACTGTGAGGAACCACATGGCGTACCACCTATCACCAGAAATGGGACGATGAGGAATATCCATCTATGAGTGCTTTACCTACATTTGCATTGTCCTTCATGTCCTTATTCCTCAAACAAGTCAGGGTCTCATGACCAAACCTCCAGGGCTTTGTGTAGACTTAATCAAATTCACCCATCACATCTATTCAAATCAACCACTCTTGTTGACATCAATGAAAACTAACTCACCATAAATTGCGACCACAACTCTGGGGTATCTCAAATGATCTAAGGGTTCACATCAATGAAAACCAACTTCTCAGCAATAACCCCCTTTGGAATTGATGGAAACACAAACATTGATGGAAAAAATCATACTCCAATACTCATTTCCCCCCTTGACCATCGCTCTGCATCAATGTTTCTCTCTATCCCCCTTTGAGATCAATGACAAAGGTTATCTCTCCTTAGGGATGCTCCCCCTATATGCATGTGTTTATTCTTTCTCCTCACATGTTTCTATCCTTATGTTTCTTTCCAAGTTCCTCTTCTCTTTTTGACATCAATAACAAAGAGTAACTTCCCATGAAAGTATACCTTTTCTAAACAATTATTCTCTGAATTTATGCACTTAACTCTTTCTCTTCTTTTGAAATCATGGGAAAAAAGATAACTCCCCCAGTCGATATGTCTCCTCTTGTCTGCATGTTTCTAATATTTCTTTCCTAATTTCTTTCTCTGATGATTTCTCTTCCCTTGACTTCTCGGCAACATGTATAACAATATGGGATTTCTTGTGTATGTTTCCTTTTTTCTCTTCTAGTGTTGTTGATTTTCCATTGATGCTTCCTCTTGTAACTCTCTGACATATATAAAAATAATTCAAAATTTCTTGACTTCAAATCTTCATGGACTGTTATGTTTATTGTTTAGACACTAATGACCATATTGTTCAACATTGTCCCTCTAATGATTTATCTTATGAGAAGGTTTCCCTTTCCCTTTTCTTTTATGCCTTTGACTTCTTATTCACTAATTCCATTGATTCCAATTATAAACATTCTATTCTATATATCTATCTAGACCTACCATTCATCTTATAAATCCATCTTTGTCCATATGTCATAATATGTCAATAAATATGATACTCAATTGTCAAGAATGTTGACCCATCTGTCACTATACTATTATGAAGACTTATTTGTTGCAATTGATCATTACATATTCCTATTTATGAGACTGAATTAAATATGTCCACTCATTTGAAATACATGATCAAACCTGTAATGACTATATCCCTGACTGGAAAGTGTGTCAGTGATATTCCTTTGATATCTGCATGGGAACACTACTTCTCAATCAACCAATCTATCATTATGTTCTTTTTCTATCTGGTTTCTATGAATATGTCTCTACAAAATTTTCAAATTGCTCGATGGATGGTTCACTGATCTGTAGTAGCTACTGCACCGACTACCCATGTTCAATATTGATATTTACTAGGATTCTTCAAGTTGGATGGCTTAGAACAATGGAGAAATGTTCCCTAATGCATAATACTATTCCTCTTCATCTGTGGGCTCATCATCTCTCTCAAATTTGACTTCTTCCTTTTTTCCTATGGATTCATTATGATATTTCACTACAATTCTTGATATTGCAATATCTTGAGCTTGTTCTTTATTCACCTTTTCTTCGTTTCTTTCTCATACTACTGTAAATCTTGTGATCTCTCAGACCTGTTCTTTATTCACTTGCTCTTCTTGTCATTGTCTTCTTCTCCAAATCTTCGTGTGTTTGACATAGATATTTTATTTCATGGAAGTCTCTAACATGGTTCTACAATTCCAAGCTATGTGACCATAATTGTGACATTTCTAACATTCGATTTTATATGGGGCCACATAAGAATCTATTTTTTGAACATTTCTTCGATAATCCCTTCAATATGTAATTTTAGGTCCAAATTTAGTACACTTAAAACAATTACCATAAAATAAATTTACATACCCGGGAGTGAATGGTATTCTTTGAATAAATTTACATACCCGGGAGTGAATGGTATTCTTTGTGGTGTAGTCCTTTTGAATTCCTGCCTTGGTTGATCATGATCTTTTCTTCTCTTGATTCCTTCGTCCTAATTGAATATTCTTTGTTTATTGAAAGTGGAAGGTATTCTTGAAGATTTATAGTCATTTTTATTTGATTCTTGTTGACCATGATTCATTTCTTCTTGATGACCATGATTCATTTCTTTGAGTATTTCTACATAACTTTTACATATTTCTTCATTCTTCCTTTCTAGCAACCTGGATTTCTTCTCTTCAATTTTATTTTCTAATGATGTGGATGTTTCTCTCCCTTCAATGCTATTTATGAGATTGGCAATTTTAACTCTTAATGTGGCAAATTGTTCTTCAATCTTCTCAACCTCTTCTTCTTTCTTCATCATCTGAATATTCATGAATTCTTCCATTCTCTTTGCTTCTTCAAGTTGGATTTTCAAAGAGATGATTTATTCTTCAATCCTTTTATCCCGTTGACTAAATTTTTCTTCAAGATGGTTTAAATCCTCAGATATTTCTTTCAGATGATCTGTCAAAATATTCTCTCTCTTTTCTTCTTCCTTTCTTTGTGATGTTATTTCGACTTCCACACACTACTTCTCTTCCATCTTACTTTTGTATGTTTCTTCAATCCTTCTGGCTTCTTCTAACTAGGCTTTTAGATGCACGATGATCTGTTGGGATTCTTTGGAAATTTCTTGAGAATTCTTCTTGACCAATTGTTCTTCAACAGACTTGTTTTTCTACCTTTCTTGCGTGAATTCATCTAAAGAATTGATTAATTCTGCTTCAATTTCTACTATTCCATATTCATAATATTCTTCTTTTGAATCTATTTGACATGGTGAACATATTTCTTCTTGTTCGGATTTAACCTCTTCTTTGTTATGATCAATGTGCTTTGGCCATGTGATGGCATGATATTTCTTTGAATAGATATTTTGTAACTTTTCTCAAAGTTCTTTGGCCGATGAACAAATTCCCACTTTCTCTTTTATTGAATCACGTAATCCTTCTAAGTTGAGATCCATTGCTATTTTTTTTGTTTATTTTCAATTCCTTGATGACTATAGTATTTGGTTTCTTAGTAACGATATATCCTATAACAAATTATTTCCAAACATCATACCCTTGTGCCTCTAAACAAATTTCATCCTGATACTCCAAATTTCATATCTCTAACCATTTTGACCATGAAACTTTGATACCCCATTCCTATACAAATTGTTTCTATCCATGATATACCTTCCAGTGGTTAAATTATTTCTTGAAGGAACCGACTCTTATACCAATTGTTGGAACACTGAGAGGGGGGGTGAATCAATATCATAACTTTTACCACCTTTAACCACAGTATATAAAATTCAACTTAATCAATATTATATCATCAATGTATCATACATGATTGCATCCAATATATCATGAGCATATAAACATGAGAAACATCACATCAAATACACGATACACCAATATTTACATGGAAACCGAAATGGGACAAAACCACATAATGCTTTCTTATATATTGTCAATAGTACATTCATTGGAAGCACTAACTTCCCAGTTCTCTATCTACAACCAGAAGGAGGCTATGAACCCCTATTTATAGGATCCAACCTGAAGGAATCTACAACTCCCTAAATTATTTGGCTCCAATGAGAAGGAGGATACAACCTGCTGATTTTTAGGCCCCAACTCCCTGAATTCTCTAGCTCCAACTGAAAGGAGGCCACAACCCCTTGATTCTTAGGCTCCAACCTGAAGGAAGGTCCAACTCCCTAAGTTCTCCGACACCAACTAGAAGGAGGATACAACCTCGTTTCCTTTCCTCGTCCTGCTTCCCTGAAATATAAATGTATACCAAACTATCACTACCACAATCACTGCCACTTTCATTGCTATTGTATCCATCCTGTCACTCTGTCCAACCTATCACTAAAATTGATATACCATCATCAATTATATCCACTCACATGGATACAAAAACCATCACAAAACCATGTACATCAACCATGTACATCACACATCAACATGTACCATACCATGTACATCAACCTATGCCAACCATGCATTAATGATGCATATCAATCTATACCATACCATGTACATCAACCTGTATCAAGCATGCATCAATCATGAGCCAACAACTACACCATATTGTGCATCAACCATGCACCAAAACATTCACCAAACCATGCATCAACAATGCAATGTCTCATGCATCAACCATGTACCATAGTGTAAGATATCATCAATGATGTTCGTCAAGCATAACCAAGATAGCCAAAATACCAAGATACCAATATAGCCAAAATGTCACACTAATCAATGTACCATAAAATCACTAAGGTGTATCTCAACATGTACTAATATCACCAAGACATGAACCTCATACATGTACCAATAATATGCCTCACACCATGTGCCCCACATTTAAACCATGTGCCAATATGTCTAATATGTGCACCAACAATGTACCTCAATAGATATACCTCAAATAGCATGTAACATACATCCCAGATGTGCCTCTAACAATGTATGGTACTATCAAGGTGTACCATGCACAATAACTACTATGACATGGCTTAAGCATGTACCAACACAAGAGTTACCTCAACCATGCATAAATATCATCCAAAAATATACCTCATATAAATTCCAACATCATGCACCTAATATATGCCTCACTCATGAACCAATGTCTCAAAAATATACCAATTATGCATTAAGCATGCACCATAACCATAATATGTAACTCTCAAATCAAATACATAATGATACATGTAACTTGTATATGACCTACTGTATCACACATCAAACAAATAGACCAATGTGGGAGTCAACAACCTAGCACAAGAATTCTCCTTCACTTTTGTCTTGTCCTCGTGGGACAAAGACTACCTGTCACATGGGGCCTCTCTTGACAAGCACTATGAAACTTGATAGGGTGCCTTTCATGACACCACCAAGCTAACCCATGAGGGCCTACTAAATTAGGGTTACAAAAAAACCCTTTCCCTTTGTAGCTCCAAAACTTTCCCTCTCCTTGTGCACTTTCTTCATTGCCTCAGACTCAACCTCAGATTTTCCAATAGACAAAAATATTATCATAAGATAGATATTTAATGAATGTGTGTGTGTATCCTTATGCGAGACTCCTTAAGGTCTATTTACACTTTTCCAAGTAACTTCTCTCCTTAATCTTAGGGGTTCTTGAACTTTCTTTTTGCAACAAATTTACCCTTTCATTAATGAATTATAACCAATTAGGGGCTTCTTGATCATTCTTCGGGGCTTCCAACTTCACGAGGGCATATCTCCCTAACCAAGAGGAACCACGTGGTGTACCATATATCACCTGAAATGAGACGATGAGCAATATCCAAATATGAGTGTGTTACCTACATTTTCACTATCCTTCATGTCCTTATTCCTCAAACAACTTTGGGTCTCTTTTCACTATCCTTCATGTCCTTATTCCTCAAACAACTTTGGGTCTCATGATCACCCCTTCGGTGCTTGGTGTAGACTTCATCAACCACTCTTGTTAACATCAATGAAAATTATTCCACCATAAATACGGACCACAACTCTCGGGTATCTCAAATGATATAAGGGTTGACATAAATGACAACCAATTGTCCAATAAAGCATTAGTACAGAGTCTTATGGTCTCAACATAATGCAGATATTGGTTTGTACTAGTGCAACATGTGTGTGTGTGTGTGTGTGTGTGTGTGTGTGTGTGTGTGTGTGTTTACAATTAGTGAGGTGATAAAATTTTATTATAGGATGAAATGCAATTGTATTTCAATGTTTTGATATATGTTAGTAAAAATAAATTAAAAAGACAAAACAATAAAAATAATAATTTGATCATGTATTTGGAATATGCATATTCTAATATAATATATGTGTTTATAGCTTCATCGGTAATGGATTTGTGTAGTCTATTTAAAAATAACTTGAAAAAAAAGAATATATTGAGAAGCATTAAAAAAAAGAGAGGGTTTGTTGTTTTTTTAATCTAAAAAACAATGATACTGAACATAAATCTATAGCAACCAAATCGAGAAACATGTAAATTGAAATTCTCACTCCCACCAAGAAAATTTTGAATTTTAGGAACACACATGAATTATAATATGAATACAAATTCATAATCTCATATTATTTTTTCCCTGTTTCCCAATGCCCATGATCGGATAGAATATACCCCTTATTCCAAGTCTTTGTGACATATTTATTCATGTACATTAAGCCCAACAATATTTTTTTAGAGTATGAGGCCCTTTTTTCCTCCCGCATCTATGGTAGGGATCCAAAGACCCATTTGTATTCTACAAAAGTTACTCATGATTCTCGTGTTCATAGTGATAGGACTTATTCATGGACATGGAGCATAATAAATATTAGTTTAGGTCTTGTGGTCCTTTTTTTCTCCCTCCTCCATGGTAGAATCCATAACTCCCTTATGTTTTTTGAAATAACCACTAATGGTGCCTATATTCCACAAGAAGGCCAAAGATCACTTATAAAGGATACATGTAGTTTTTGGAGTCCTAATTCATATCTAGAGCTCAAGAAGATTTATTTGGGGTCTAAGGTCCTTGTTTTCCTCCCCTATCCATAGTATAGGCCCTAATACTAATTTTTTTTGTCAAAAACATACCAATTGAACCAAATATCCCCTACAAAGGCCAAATATCCCCAATAGAGGTTTTATGTGGTTGTGTGAGGACTACTACATGAAGCTTGAAAATTAAAATATTCAAATAGGGATTTAGCACCATATGTTCCTTCTATAACAATTTTCAAGTCCTTGAGGGCATCAAGTGGTGTGAAAATCATCCTAATGGCATAAGGCCCAACCCGAAGGCCTTGAGACCCAACTTTGGTGCTGAAATATTATGAAAGGAATCCATAGCCCAGTTGTAGGAGAAATATCCCTTAGAGAGGATATATGTATTGGTGTGTAAATCAAGCTTGAGAATATTTTTTTAGGGCCTAATGCCTTGTTTTCATTCCCTCTTGATGGTAGGGTTCTTGATACCCATTATTATTGGGAAAAAATAATAATTTTCCCCATATTCTCAATTGGAGGCCTTGTTCATGGCCATTGAGCATGGGAAATCGTTGTTTATGGATTGAGGTCCTTGTCTTCCTCCCTTGGCCATGGTACATTCTATAAATCCCATATATGTTGTGAAAAATATCTCAATGACATCCATATCACCCATGGATTCCAAATATCCCTGGGGGGGCGTCCCAATAAAAACATTTCACTAGTAAACACTCCTCAAACTTGATTGGGATGGGGTAATTTTGACTCTATATTTGGAAATTCTGACTCTATCCTTGATGATTCCTAATATTATTGGTCTTATGGGAGGGCAAAATTTACTAGGTTATCCCTACCATCAAAGAATGAATGAATCTATTCGGTTAATGAGACATTATGAACCTAACAATTAGGAGAAGAAAGTTGGGCAAGGAAGATCATTTTGAATTTTTTTCTCTAATCACACACGTGTGGGTCTTGTAAAATAAACTCAATTGATAAGAAACATAAGTAGGAACACTTCCTCTTTAGAGTTGTAAAGTATATTTATACTTAAACGAGGCTCCTTAATATCCAAGATAAGTCATTTTACTTATCGATTGTGGGAATTCTTACTATACTAACTACAAATGAAAAAATTTCCAATGCAACTTGACTAACTAATACACAAACTAACACTAACCAAGAACTTCAACATACGTATTAACAAAAATTTATAGAATTTTTACCGATGAACAAAAATTGTATGGTTGTTTGAAGTGACATTCTTGGCCCAATATCCCTAAAACAATTCTTTATGGCCTAATCCTAGGATTTCCTCCCCAAACCATGTTCAAGGAACCATGACCGAAATATAGTTCTAGAAACCTTCTAATAGATCCCATATCCCCTCTTAAAGACCCAATATCCCATAAAAAGGTCATATGTGGTGTTTCAATGTATTGTTCGTGTCTCTTGAGCCTTAGAAACTACCTTTAGGGCTTGAGCACTATGTTTCATCTCCCAACCATGGTCAAGGAAACAAGACTCATACATAGATATCAAAGCCTCATAATGTTCCCATATCCCAACTCATAGGGCGACAATACTCTCAATATGTTAATTGTGGTGGTTTGAGGCATTTTCCTTGGATTTTGATGCCTAAAAGATCACTTTAGGTCCAAAGGCTCTATTTTCATCCCTTGACCATGTCTACCACCCCCAAAACCATACTTAGTTCTCAAAACCTTCTAATGGTGTCGATATTTTCAATTTAAGGACAAATATCCCATACTGAGGTCATATGTCATAGTTTTAGGCCTCATTTATGACTCTTAAACCCTAGAATCTACTTATTATGATTAATGAGGAAGTTTCACAACCTAACCATAGTCCAAGCTTTTAGGCTGGCACATAGTTCTTTGAAAACCTTAATAGTGAAGATATGTCAACTAAGAGGTAATGTATACACTTGGGAGCTAATGTGTGTGTTTGAGGTGTTTGTTTTGGCCTTGAATGTACAAAAATTTCCTTTGAGGCTTTAACCCTACATTTCATCCTATCACCATGTTGGACACCCCTTAACCCATACCTTGTGCTCAAAAATAGAAATAACCCCACTTGAAGGACAAATATCCCATTCACAGGTCATTTATTTTGGTTCAAGGTGTTTCTCTTGGGCCTTTATTGCTATATCATTAGTTTATGTAATAAGACTTGGGTCCCCTCCAACTGTATCAAGGACCCCAAGACCCATATGTAGTGCTAAAAACTTCATAATACCATTAATATCCCCACTCAAAGGAAATGGATATGCTTAATAGTTCATGTGTGGCAGATCAAGGTGTCTTTCTTGAAGTTGGATAATTAGAATCATCATGTATGGAATAAATCCTAGGTTTCATCATTCAACCATCTCTACAACTGAAATACTCATGTACCCAGTATCAACAGTCTCTTAATGACACCCATATCCCTACTTGGAAGAAAGGATAACCTTTAGATTTTTTGAGTGGTGGTTCAAGGAGTTTTTCATAGACATGTATTCCCAAAAGATTACTTTAGGTTAAAATCATTGTGTTTCTTCCCATGACCATGCCAATGTACTTGATACCCATTACTAGTGCTCAAAATATTATATCAACGTCGATATCTCTACTTGGAAGACAATGATGATATTAAAATTCCCTATGTGATAGTTTGAATAATTGTTCGTTTCCATATATAATTAGAAGCTTATTTTATATCCTAAGACCCAAGATTCCTCCCCAAACTATGTCCAAGTCCTTGAGACTAATATCTATTTTTAAAATCCTCCTAATGTCACTAATATCCTAACACATAAGCCAAGCATATAATTTGGAGGTCATGTGTGATGGTTTGAGATGTCTTTCTTGTCCCTTGATACCTATAAGATACATTTATGACATAAGGTCCAAGTTTCCTCCATCGACAATGTAAACAATGCCACTACCCATACCTACTACTCAAATCCTCCTAACCTAATTGATATCTCCACTTGGAGGTGAATGATACCCTCAGTGAGACACCATACCCCCACAATTGACCTTCCAAGGGTTTAATATTTTCATCCTACTAGTAATATGGGAACCATTCGTATTTTCTTCGTAATAAGAATGGGTCTCAGAACCCATACAATGGATGCGAGAGAAAAACAAGGGCCTGATTCCCTAAACACATATTCTCAATCCTTATGGCCATGGAAAAGACTTTAAACTAGCATGTATATCCTTTCTAAGGGATATTTGGCCTCCAAGTAATATATATGATCCATTCATAGGTTTTGAGAACTACATTTGGGTCTAAAGGCCTATGAGTTTGGATTTAGTGCCAATAAGAGGTTTTGCGCGCAATATAATGCACTTACATCCTTGAACATGGTTGGGGAAGGAACATGAGGTGATGGGTCGCTCTTTGAATATTCTTAGGATCAAGCTTCATGTAGTAATACTTAAGCAAACACATAATACCTATGTAGGGTATGTATGTCTTTTGTGGGGGATATTTGGTGCCAATATTATGTTTTGCATAATAAAAAAATGTATTAGGGCCTAAACCATGACCAAGGGAGGAAAAGAAGGAACTTAGTCCCAAAATGAATATTCTTGAACTTAAGGACCATGAATTAGGACTTGAAAAAATACACTTAGCCTTTTAAAGGTATCTTTCACCTATGGGTGTGATATGAATGCCATTCCGCGTTTTTCCACAACACATATTAGAGTTATTTCCTATATCATGGTTGGAAGAGGAAACAAATGGCCTTAAGACATAATAAGATAATTCTTGTGCTCAATGGCCATGAAAAAGGCCTACAAATATGAATAAGGGAACTCTTGGTATTATTTTCATAAGAATAATGGGTCTTAGACCCTAAAAAATGATTTTTGGGCTTAATGGACATGAAGAGAACTATCATAGGCACTAGGAATAAGGATTAGATTCTATAATACCACGAGAATGAGGTAAAGTGGTAATAATATTATGAATTTGAAAGTTTACTCACATTATTGTGTGCACATTCTAGGAATACAAACACACATTTTAGTCTGCACATGATTCTTATATTCAAATTTATTTGGAAATATAGAGAATTCCAAACTTCATGTTTAATGACATAGTTTCTTTAGATTTAGGTTTGGAATGAAAAACCTGGTGGTTTGAACTACAAAAACATCAAAACCTCCATTTTTATGAATACTTCTCAATATCTCTATTTTTTACATTATTTTTAAATAGGCTACAAAAATCCATCTACATTGAAACTACCAACACATATAGATTCGATGATGTAAATCCAAAATATAAAATATTTTTACTATTTTTTATTTATTTTTTATTACCATATCTTGGAATTTTAAACCATGTATGTCTTTTGTTCCTGCTATAACCTTTTATCATCTTGTCCATTTAAAGAAAAACTATATGTTGAGATATACAATCTAAAAGGAAAACTGTTTGATTATATTAAGACCCTCAAACCATACACTAACACATGATCTCATAACCTCAAGGATATAATGAATTTCATAATATTTTTTCAAAGAAAGAATTAATATTATAAATTTTGAAAAAATAGTTGTGCACAAGAACAATGAATTCTCTAAAATTGTAACAAAACAATTAATGAAAATTCATCATTTTGATACTCAAAACATGTACTAACTGACTGGAAAATATGAATTATATATTTTCAATAAAATAACATAGTACGATTATTATGAAACACTCAATTTTCTTATAGTCATACAACAATTCTATAAATTAAAATTGTGTATTCCAAAAGCTAATTCAGTTTCCTATATTTCATCTTTTTAACACTGTATTCAAATTCATTGTAAAAGTACCTTGAATTATACCTCCAAGTTAACATATTGTTGGCACAAGGGAAGACCCAGGGTTTAGCTCCAAGAGCGCACCAACAAGCCCTAACTACTGGC
>CBVK0103247078.1:0-11820 GCA_900067695.1 Picea abies
AAGAAGAGATTGAGAAGCTTGAAGAATAATTTGTCACATTGAGAAGTAAAATCGTCAAGCTCAACAAGAATGTTGTAGAGACAAAAAAATCTGCATCAACAGTAGAGAATGAAGAGAAGCATTCCAAGGTGCCAGAAATGAAAAATGAAGAAAAGAGTTATGCATAAGTACTCAAAGGAAGGAATCATGGTTGGAAAGAATCAAAGAATAATAATAGATATACATCTTCAACAAGACCTACCACATTTAGGAAACAAAGAAGCTTAAACCATAAAGAAGGAATTCACAGAAGAGAAGATCATGATCAACCAATGCAAGAATTCAGAAGAACTACACAACAAAGAAGATCATTCACTCCTAGGTATGTAAATTTATTTTATGGTCATTAATTTTATTGTACTAACTTTGGACATAAGGTTGCAGATTCCAAGGCTTATGAAAGAAATGTTCAAATAAGAAAAGCTTATGTGGCCCCACATGACATTGAATCTTACAAGTGACATAACTATGGACACATAGCTCATGATTGTAGAAGCATGATGGATACTTCTATGAAATATAAAAATGATATCAGATATAATAAGGTTTAGAAACAAAAACAAGAAAAGATAAAGGAAGATCAAATACTCTCAGGATTGGAAATAGTATGAGATGAAGACAAATATACAAGGAAAAAGGAAGATGTCAGACATAGGAAGGTTTGGAGAAGAAATGAAAAACTAGAAGAACAAGTGAATAAAGAACAGGTCCCAGAGATCACAGGAGTTTCAATAGTGCGAGAAATAAAAGAAGAGCAGGTGAATAAAGAACATATTCAAGATATTGTACTTTTAGGAATTGTAGTGCAAGATCAATCCACATATAGAAAGGAAGAAGTCAAAGTTCATAGAGATAATGAGTCTATAGATGAAGAGGAAGATTACTCTGCATTAGAGCGAGTCTTTTCTGTGCCACCCGGCTTGGAGACTCCTAGTAAATGTGTATTTTGAACAAGGGGAGTTCATGCAATAAACACTATATATCAGTGAACCATCTTTCGAGAAGTATGAAGTATTTGTAGAGATAGATTCAGAACAGTTAGATAGCAGAAGTAAAAATTGATAGATTGATCGATTGAGAAAGCAGTGTTCCCACACAAGTGTCAGTTGGAAATTACACAATAGGAAGTTTATGTTTTTTGTCAAGAAGATATATCTTCAGTACATGTTGTTATAGACATGTAGAGTTTGGTTTTTAGTCGACACATTTGATATGTGATGATCGGGTGAAGTCTTCAGAATAATACAATGAAAGATGGGTTAGCATTGTGGACAGTTGATTAGTAGAGTTATGGATAGTTTGTGACATATGGACAGAGATGGATTAGTGATAGGCTTAGCAGGTATAGATAGAATGGGTCAGAGATGATGCATATCAATGTATTTTCAATTGGAATCAGTGAAATCAGTTTATTAAAGAAAGGAAATCAATGAAAGGTATATCATAATAGGGAAAGAGAAATTTTTAACAAAATCTATATCATCATAACGAAATCATTTGACAGTATGGTCAAGTGAACGTAACAAGTATGGTCAAGTGAATGTAACAAGTAAATGAAGAAATAAAATTTTGAATGCTTTTTATATATATGAGTGAATTACATGAGGACGCACCAATGGAAAATAAACAGTACTGGAAGAGAGGAAAGGAAACATTTCATAGGTAGTTGTACATATTGCAGAGAATGAAAATAATCAGAGAGAGAGAATCTAGAAAGAAATATCAGTAGCATGTAGACAGGGGGATACATACTCACAGGGGGAGCTATTCTTTTTCCCATGATTGGTTAGAGAAGGTATAGTGTCAAGAGGAGACATATCGATAGGGGGAGTTAACCTTTGGTCAAAGAGGGAGAGAAAGAACAAATGCACATAAATATTTGTGAAGAGAAAGAGCAGAGACACGAAGACAAGGGGAGCAACCCCAAGGATAGATACCAGTTTCCATTGATGTAAAAGGGGGAGAGTGATAAATATTGATGAGGAGAAATGGTCACAGGGGGAGCAGGAGCATGATCATGGGTGTTTCCATGTCTAAGTGTTTCCATCAATGTTGGTGTTTCCATCAATTCCAAAGGGGGAGATTATTGGACAGTTGGTTTGGAAAATTGGTTGTCATTGATGTCAACCCTTGGAGAGTGATCTTGGAGATTGATTTCAACCCTTAGACATTGATTTCAACCCTTGGATAGGTCCATATATGTTGGAAATTTGATTGAAATTTGTATTATCATGATTGATGATGATTTTGTTGGGTACATTTGATGTAGTCTACATGTAGCCCCGAAGGTATGGTTATGGAACCTAGATTTTATTGAGGAATAATTACATGAAGGATAGTGAAATTTCAGGTAATACTATCATAGATATATATTACACATCATGTCATTTTTTTTATAGGTGGTACACCACGTGGATCCTCACGGTTGAGGAGTTATGGCCTTATGAAGATGGAAGCCCCAAAGAATGTTCAAGAAGCCCCTAGTTGGTTACAATTCAACGAATGAAAGGGTAAAGTGGTTGTAAATAGAAAATTCAAGAATCCCCAAAGTTAATTAAAGTGGTCCCAAAGTGTTCAAGAATCCATAAAGTTAAGGAGAGAGGTTACTTAGAAAACGTATAAATACACCTCAAGAAGTCTCTCATAAGTACATTACATATACATGCAATTTCATTGAATATATATCTAATTGATTGATTGATTCTTATCTTAGGTAACCAATTGTATCTGAGGCATTTTTCAAAGGGAATATGAAGTAAAGAAGGTCAAAATTCCAAGGGAGAGAGTTCAGTTAAGAGATCGGGGCCTCTCTATATAATTAGATGCATTCATCTCTTCTCGTCGCCAGGAATTAATTCAATATAGCCTTTACTTCCAGGGGATAGGAATATTTTTCAAGGTAATAGAAAAGGGCCTTTTTAAGGTAGATCTCGCTCGGATAAGGGGAACAACCTAACCCACTCGTATCTTCCCACTATGTTTCTTCCCCATCTTATATTTATTCCCCTAAGTTGGAACAAGTCTTGTGAGGATGTGTTCTAAGGTATGTTATTTACAAATCATTTTACCATTTTCGCTATAACTTGTTTTCTAGAATGATTTTGATAGTGAAAACTGGAGGATACTGAGAATACATATCAAGTTACCTTTGGTAGAAATTTATGCATCTAGTAAATTGTATTTTGGGAGATACACTCTGTGGAAGATAGGGTTTTTGGCCAATCTTGAAAATAGTCACAAACATGTGTTCCGGGTAAAAAGGTCATAAATTCTTCATAGAAGATCCATATTTAGTGAGACAAAATTCACTGGATAGGTTATATTCCTTAGTAAGTTGGGTGATATTTTCAGATCTAGATATCAAATATTCTGTGCATGGAATTATCTATAGGGTCTCTCTCTAGAATAAGACATAATTCAACAAGGTCTACCATTTTTGCTATAACTCGTTTTTTGAGATGTTCCAAAACAATGAAACTTGGAGGAATTGCAGAGAAGATATTGAAGAATATTGGGTACACATTTTCGACCTTTATTCATTACAGGTATGGATTTATGCTTGTTGAATGTTAGTGTTTGTAACTAACACAAAAACTAGTGTCGTTAGACTAAGGTAATGTTTCATGAAGATGCTATTCTCTTGTTGTTGAAGTTGAGGAAGTTTTGAAGGTCGGTTACAGAGTTACATGTATGTTTATATAATTTTTTTAAGGGTTACACGTTGATGATGTTATGGTGTATGACATGATTGAGACATATCATGAGTGATATGGTATATGGTTGAGACACTTATTATGGTGCATGGTTGATATATGGTATGGTACATGATTGGTATATGGTATGGTATTTATGTACATGGTTGATATGCATGGTTGGCACATGTTATGGTACATGGTATGGTACATGTGTTGATGTACATTTTTGAGGTGCACGGTTGATGCACAGTTTGGTACATGTGTTGGTGCATGGTTGATGCACTTGTTGTGGTACAGGTTGTGGTACATGGTTGATTATTGGCATGGTACATGGTGATGGTTTGTTACATGATTCGGTACATGGTTGAGACACATACCCTGTGATAGTATGTTGGTGATATTGGTACATGCTTGGTAGTGGCATGTGTCGGTGATGTTGGACATCTAGTTGAGAGGTGTCCTCAGTATATGATCCATGTGAGAGGATCTGGTTGAGTATCTGTGATAGTGACAGGTTGGACAGGATGATCAATGATAGGTTGGATACATTGACATGTTGACATGTTACAGGTTGATGTGACAGTTACAATGGCAGTGGAAGTGACAGTGACAGTGATATTGATAGTGACAGAGTTTGCGGCAATGAAAATGGTAGAGTCCATGATAGTTGGTCTACATTTATATTTCAGGGCAGCATGATGGGACAAGGAAAGGGGGTTGTAGCCTCCTTCCGGTTGGAGATGGAGAATCAGGGAGTTGGAGCTTCCTTCAGGTTAAACCTAAGAACTAGGTGGTTGTAGCCACCTTCCGATTGGAGTCGTAAAACCAAGGGGTTGTAGCCTCCTTTTGGTTGGAGCCAGAGAATTCAGGGAGTTGTAGCTTCCTTGGAAGTTGGTGCTTCCTATGAATAAATTCTTGATATATATAAGAAATAATTTCGTGGTTTTCTCTCATTTGGGTATCGACGTAAATACTGGTGTATTGTGTTCATGATATGATGTTGATGTGATGTTTCTTATGTTTACATTCTTATGATATACATAGTGGATGAATTCATAGATGATACATTGATGATATACTACTAAACATTGTTGATAAAGTGAAAGAATATATATTGTGGTTAAAAGTTGTATAAAGTGCTCATACAGATTCACCCCCTCTCTCAGTATTCCAACAAATGGTGATGTTGAGCATATGTTTTGAGATATGATCTTGATGATCTTGGTACAAGTTACATGTGGATGTGAGTGGATCTATTTTTGTAGATGAGACAATGATTGGTTGGACAAAGTTGTGATAGTGACATAGTTGTAACAATGGTAGTGACAATGGTAGTGATAGTGGCAGAGTTCATGACAGTTGGTCTACACTTATGTTTCAAGGAATTATGACAGGGCAAGGAAAGGGGGTTGTATCCTCCTTCTGGTTGGAGTCAAAGAATCAAAGAGTTTGGTCTTCCTTTAGGTTGGAGCCTGAGAACTAGGTGGTTTCAGCCACCTTCTAGTTGGAGTCGGAGAACCCAAGGGGTTGTAGCCTCCTTTTGGTTGGAGCCAGAGAATTCAGGGAGTTGTAGCTTCCTTCAGGTTGGGGCCTGATAATAGGGGGTTGGAGCCTCCTTCCAGTTGTAGATGGAGAATTTAGAAGTTTGTGCTTCCTGTGAATGAATTCTTGATATATATAATAAAGTATTTTGTGGTTTTCTCCCATTTGGGTTTCCAAGTAAATACTAGTGTATTTTGTTCTTGATAGATGATGCATTGATGATATATGACTGAACATTGTTGTTAAAGTGAAATAATATATCTTCTGATTAAAAGTGGTAAAAAGTTATGATATTGATTCACACCCTCCCCCCCTCTCTCAGTATTCCAATAGGGCTAGTCCAAAAAGAGCACAAAAATTTAAGACTGGAAACTTCAAGAAACTACTGCTATTGCAAAACTTGAATACTTGGTAAGCCTTTAGAAGTCTCGATCTACTGTAACAGCTCAACAAAAGTCAATATTTTTTTTAGCTTACTCAAGAAATATCTTTGGCCTTGTTGTAGTGTGTTACGGTGGGGGCCTTGTAGGCCTGTGGGTACCTTAAGTAGGAGTCATAAAAAGGAACGGGATTGCAACCTAGCTATAAGGTCTCTCAAAACTATGTCTTGGTCTGTGAGACCTCTTCAGGCCTGCAACCAGGCTTTAATCTCCCCTTTAAGTCTGTGGTAGGGTTCTAGTGTCCTTCAAGACCTGTGGTTGGGGCTTCAATCCCTTCCCTTTATGTTGTGGATGGGGCTCAACATGTGAAGCCTATGGTTAGATCATTAAACATGCTTGTGATTAGACTGAAAGGGCCTTCTTTAGACCTATGATTAGGGCTACCAACCCTTAAACCATTTCATTGCCTCTTGAAACCTTCTTGAAGGTGTTGTAGTTTACTTTAAAACAATTCATTCAAAAATTGTCTTTGAAATTGTGCAATGACGGATTCGATAGCTCTAATAACATGTTGTTTTTATAGCTTCATATCTGATGATTATTTTCTTATGATAACATTAACCAAATTTATGCCTTTTACATCATAAATTAACCATACATTGAAACATACAACTAACTAGCAACAAAAACAAACAAGAATCACCATGCACAAGAGACACAATAAATACCCTGGGAAAACCCCAATAGGGGGAAAACCCAACAACCTTTCTCTAGAAGAATTTTGTGCCAAATTTGAAGATAGTACAAATATTTCCTAGCCAAACCTTGCTCTTCAAGAGAGATAGAGCAACTAGAAACACACCAATAGAATAAACCAAGATAAATTCCCCAAGAGACCTTTGTTGAAACCTTGTTGTGGCTGCCTCAGATATGTGGTTTCCTTCTTTTAGCTCAATGAACTTCTTGTGTACAAATGAGGTGAGACATCCCTTTATTTATATTGGAGAGATGACCTGTCAAGAGGCACCTTTTCATGAGGTGTCTTTTTGTTGGAGACAACTTTTCCTTTAGGTCAATAATCAAATATTATTTTAATACCCTTTGGTAGGGACGAATTTTACAAGTACACATATTATTTATATATAATATTCTTTTTCAAATATATTATGAAGATCGACCATAGTTACAAAAATTAAACAAAAAGATCAAGATTGACTACGAAATTTCAATATTTTACAAGGAATTTTTCAAAAAAAATATTTTTAGCAACTCTACCCCCGAACCCCCTCTAGCTAGTGACAATAGTGGGGGGGTGAGCCCCCCTACACCCCCCTTCAGGAACTAGGATCCAAACACGGCTGAAACAAGACCTTTAAATCAAGAATATAATCAAGCTCCACAACCAACAAATTCGAATGTGACCGGATTTTGTTGAACAAAAACTTCTCCTTCTTCTTCAACCATGATATATAAGGATTTTGTTGAACAAAAACTTCTCCTTCTTCTTCAACCATGATATATAAGGGATTTTTCCAAAGTCCTTCAAAGGCTACAAATTCTTCTGAAGTAAATGAGTCAATAGAAGACTCATGTTTATAACTAGGGTTTTCAGGAGGGCTTATTTCAACATAAGCTATAGAGCCAACTTCAATATTTGATGTTACTTCTTCAATATAAGATTTTTGTTCAATTTCAGAAGTATTTTGTTTATTCCCTAATTTTCCTACTAGTGTGTTAGTAGAATGGATGGTTCTTACTACACCAAAAAAACGTCCTCTCAGTTCTCGAGGTATATTCATGCATCCTAGCATGTGTGCACAACCATTTTGATAAATTTTAGCAAAAAGATCTATCGATAGTCCATTAAGCTATTTTTTTCTGTATGTAAATTTCCTAAATCGATGTAAACTAAAGATCCTAATTCCTTAGTGTTTCCTTGGCAATGCACCAAAACTGACAGTTCTTGAATATATCTCTTTAAATGATGATTATTTCACTATTTCATTTAATTATCAACTTGGGGTTTGTCGGTGAACTTGTGAAACATTGTTGTTGTATACACATAATTTAAGATCTAAAGATTGTCTAATCATTGAATGTACTCTTATTTAATAGAAACAAAGTTCTCAACAAACTACTTTAATTGTAAAAGTTTAAAAGGAAGTTACATAAAAAAAACAAACAATGAAAATCATTCAAGAATTACTCCAACTATACTCTTCTATTTTGATTGATGATGTTGCTTAAGTTGAGACATTTGCTGACTAAAACTATTCACAATTGTTTTTCTCCTTATGCTTTGTTTATGAAACTTGGATATACAATCATTTCAAAATAAAGACAAGACATGAAAAAAACTCATTTAATAGTGAAAGAATATATATATATAATATGTAAACAGAGAAATTATAAACAATCCTATGAACAACAAATCTAGAAAAAAAATATAAACAAGCTTATACATAGATGATGGCCTCATACCTTTGAAGTGGGCCATGCCTTCAAAAGACTTAACAATACAAAAAAAATACAAAAAACTAGGCTACAATGTCAAAAAAAAATAAAAAAATAATGCAATAAAACTATAAGTGAATTGATTTTATTACTTTGAATTGAAAATCACAACGTGTTCTAGATAACCATCTTAGTCCCCCAAACGATATAGACCATTGTATATATAATGTTGAATCTTTCATAACTACATCTAAAACTAAAACGGTTATGAAACCTTAAATTTACAAGGAAATTCATATCAAGTTTTCAATTACATATTTTTAAGTTGATGGGCCTTAAGAGTAAATTCTTAGTTATCAAAAAAAAATAAAAAAATAAAAGAAAAACTAACACTGTTATGAAACCCTAAATTTACAAGGAAATTCATATGAAGTTCTCAATTACATAGTTTTAACATGATGTACCTTAAAAGTAAATTCACACTTATCAAAGAATAAAAGAATTAATGTAAGAGGTTGCAATGTCTATGTTCTTAGAAACGAGTGAATTTTGATGATTTGTGTTGAAAACTAGATAACATGAGGTCTTGCGAGGTGCCTATATATCCTTTGAATCTAGTATACATTGTTTCTCTATGTGTTAATTAGACCATCAATTCAAGTTATCTTCATAACATGAGGTCTTGCGAGGTGCCTATATATCCTTTGAATCTAGTATACATTGTTTCTCTATGTGTTAATTACACCATCAATTCCCTTGCAACATGAGCAATGAGTCATTGTTTAGTTTAAATTGCTTGGCTTAATCATTACAAAGGTGTAATCTATTGTTTATAATCTATATTATAAGATTCAAGATTTAGTTAGAAACATTTTATTTATGTTTAATAATTTTTATAATTTTACTCTAAATTTATAATATTAAAAAAAAAAATTGAAACATAATCCAAGAAAAATTTAGAAACACAATTCAATATATATCTTGTGAAACTTATGACTTAGGTAAATGGAAAATCAAAGATTTGTAGGATCACATTTTCCTTAAGTTAGATAAAAATCATCAAAACTGATAAGTGATAGGTGAAAATGGTAGTAATTTGGAGTCTCATTATAAGGTTTGATGTCCATTTTTGCTTCTATTTCAAATAGAGATTGTGAAGAAGTGATGAAAAAGGAACTTGGTTTCTCTTTATATAGCTCTTTTTTCAAATTCTTTTTTGTGTCTTTATTATCTCATGATTTCTCATGCAATCCAACTTTTTAATTAGAAACACCAACCTCCCCAAGAGGTCCAAACTTGTTTGCTAGAGGCACCATGAAGGAGGCCATGTTGTGAGAGATATCAACTACTTGTTTTTCCAGCTTAAAAAATATATGATTATCCTCGTATTGAAGGTTGTTATAACTAGACTCATTCATCATGGCTAGAGTTTTGAGACTTCCTTCTTAAGCCAATTCTTGGATCTTGCAACTTCCCACAAAACCCCAAAGAAAACAATTTTGATGCCAATATGATTTGTAAACTACTATGAATATTTCACTAGAACAATTCATCACAACAAATCTTTTACCATATTCTAAAATCTTTTATTATGTAGTTTATTACCTTAGATCTCATATTCAACATTACTAAAGTAACACTCAAAATTATATAAATAATTGAAACCAAAATAAAAAAAAAAAAAACAAATGAAAACACAACACAAATGAGCACAAGATATGACCTAAAAAAATCTAATGTGGAAGAAAAAGTGATAAATCCATCGACTTCAAAGAAGAGAGTTGGTCAAAAAAGTGATAAAGCACACGCTACTTGGCTGGCCCTAAAAAGCCGCGTTTGAAAGTAAGTGTTGTGTCGTCTTCCTCCTTACGTCGGTCGAGAAGATTAATGTTCAGTCCTGAATCCTTATCGCGCGAAGCTGGTCGTATGGGGCGGTCAGTCGTTATCACTTCGATACCGTAAGTCAAGGTCTAAAGGGAGGAAACTGGTTGAGTTAATCATTGAATAGTGATTGATCGATTACGACAATGGAACAGCAAGTGTTTCAGTTGGGATTGTCCTTTCCTGGAAACTCCACCTCCCATTTTCCAAGAGACAAAACAACTATGAGGTATTTTCAGATCGAGTGGGCAGAAGTAATTCGCACAATGGTGTCACTGATCCCATACCGTGTAGTGTTGTCCATCCCCCTACCACGAAACATGAAAGAAGCGAATCTGCCAGCTCACGTATTTTATCTTTGGAATTCGAGCATACAACACAAAGTCAAATTATTTCTTAACGACGCAACAAAATTGAGGTATACATACCCTATCCCTTGAACATGTGACCTTTTAGGAGGAAACATGTGTTTTTAATCATTAGGCCCAATCGGGCTATATATATATATATATATAACAATTTACTATTTTGCATCTATTAATTCCACTTTTTATAAGAAAAACAATCTAGATAACAATTGTCCCTATAATAATTTAGAGCAAGATATTTATAGTTTGAAAAATGAAGGTAATATCCTCTTGCTAGGAGATCTTGCAAGTGCTTTGGCTTCCTATTTCCAAGTTTTTAGATCTCTCATATATATATATGTGTGTGTGTGTGTGTGTGTGTGTGTGTCATGTTTCATATATATATGTCATGTGTCAACTCCATATTGAGTAAAGAAGGAGTTACACATCTCCTTCATAAAACAGTATTTTCAATTTCAAGAAAGTTTTCACTTCAAGAGACTTGATCTCTCTAGAGACACTTGATCATGAGACCATCAATCGCAGTTATTACTACTATGAGGTCAATCAAGATCTAAAAGAAGGAAATTGGTCTTGTCTAACTGTTATATGGAATGACTTTTTTAGCTGGAATCCGAGATATAAATTTGCAGGAAAGCACTATTTTTTGTTGTTTAAAATTCATTTATGAATGTAGAAATGGATTCAACATGCTGAAAAATCCCTAGGGCACTCAGATTGTATGAAAATAATCACTCAAATCCATAGATCTAACAATTTCTCTAGAGCAAATATCCTCGAAAAATATAACCAAAAAAAAGTCATTTTCTAGAATATTTAGACTACAACGAAGAAACTAGTTAAACTATGATCACTTTTTAAAACAAATGTTATACATGATAATGAATCCTTGAATAGATGTTATACATGGTAACGAATCATTGAATATTGATTGATCGATTACGACAATGGAACAACAATTGGTTCACTTGGAACTTTTGACCATGGAATGGGCAAGCAATATGCACCCCTGACAATAGTCTGTTGCGCAATGCATAATAGTCTGTTGCGCAATGCATATCGCTTACCCCAAATGGAGATTCATTTCTTATGTTTCATGGTAGGCGAGATGGAAAACAATACACAGGGCAGTGGTGCAGTGCTACGACAAAAGTGAATCATATTGGATCAGCAACAACAATGTGTGAATTACATGGTTCCAGTCAGTCGATATGAGACTTAGAAAATCACAGCTGACATTCCTCCCTAAAAAATCAAAATCTCGTATGCTTAGTGTTTTAGTTGTCGTAATGAACGAATCAATAATGATTAGCATCTAAAGATCACTTGGAAATTGAGACAAAAGCCATTGCACAATTAATTCACAATAATAGAATGTATTACACATCATAAACATAGATACATAAGTATATATAGTTGGAGTGAGATCCAACTTATTCCACTCTTGGAGGGAGAGGTTGA
>CBVK0103247095.1:0-13543 GCA_900067695.1 Picea abies
AACCTTGTTACTAATTCTTATGTTGATTACTTAGCCACATATATGCAAGGAATACTTAATGGTAGCATGATAAAAAAAAAAAAGGGAAATTATGGAAAGGTTCTATATTTCAAACAAAAGGGAAGAAATTATGTATTTAAGCTATAATAAAAGACTATATGCAAATTTTGAATGAAAGAATTAATGAATACTAGTGTTAGTCCTAGTTGTTATTCTATTTGTTTGGTTAATGGACTTTGAAAACTTTATTAAAATCGAATGGAGGCGCATATAACAATGTTGATATGGATTATTGTGTGGAGATATGGAAATGGTTAATGTATGAAATAGATCGGGTGGCACATTATGCAATAGATATGGTCTTAGATCTTACGATGGATTGTCATGGATTATGCATTTGTTATATGGTTTGATTTGTTGGTGGATGTTATGTGTATTGGGTTGTCTCATACTCGGAATTGAATGGGGCCAGGTGATGGAAGTGATGTGCATTTATTGGACATCACTTGAAACCTTCCCTATCGCCTATCACCCTAGCATTGTTGCATTTTTCTCTCTGTTGGTTGTAAAGCTCCACGTTTTCAGGTTTTTGGAAGGAAGAGCTCGACCAACTCGCCATTTAAGAATTTTTCCACATGTATGATTCTTTTCTCTCCATCCATGATGTATTCTTTGTTGTATGAACCAAATGGTGGCTCATTGATTCTTGGATTCTATGTTCTTGATATTTTCGACTGTGTGTAATTGTGGTGTTATGGCTCTCTGTGATAACTGTAAAATGTTGGAAATTGCAAGTAAAAGAATGGGTATTATTGAGTTTTGTTTTGGTTGTTTGTTGGGTCGGTGTATTTTTTTGCTATGTATCACTGTCTATTAAATCGTTTCCCTCTCGGTTGTTGTGGTCATCCTTACCCAGTTGCAGAGAAATTGGCAATAGTGGTGTGTTCTTTTATCTAACCCCGAACTGTTGTTAATAACTTGTTCTTGACTTGTTTTCGCTGAAAGCTTGCCAAAAGTCAAATCTTGGTCACCCAAATATTAATGTAGGTCTGTGTGTTTAATGGATGTCAGATGCGAAGGGTTTCTCCACACCACCCCTATCATTCTCGTTGTAATGATGCATGTGGGCTCACTGTCAATTGTTTTCAAAATTTGTTTGACTCTTCATCTATTGGAAAGAGACGTTATATCATAGTTTTTTTTAATAATCGTCATTGTTAAGATAACCCTCGTCCCTTCTCTACAAGTATTAGAGGCACCTATGTGCACTGGGTTATTTTACTCTTATTGTCTCTGCTCTCCTCGAGTGTGAACTATTAGTTCTGTTTCTGGGACTTGGAGTAATAATTAAGGACAGTATGGCTCACTGCTTTGTCTTTTCAAAATGTATTTTGGCCTATGATTGATATAAGTCTCGGAAGACCGTCAACTCTCTGTGTTTTGTTTAAAAAAAAAAGATAAACAGGATCTTGTTGCCTCCTTGCATTTGATTTTGACAGAGCCCGATTTGGACTCTAACTTGTCTTTGCTCTCCTCGGGCACCTTCTGGGGTTGTCAAGTATTGGTTACCAATTAAATGGTTATGGAAGTCTTGAAAGACACATGCTCTCTCGTCGAGTCTCTGTTTGGTTCTTCTATGATAATTTTTTTTTGAACAAATAAGAATGAAAGCGAGTGGTTGCACACAGTCGAGGGTTGTCTTTCTATTCATTATGGTTTCGTTCACTATGTTTTATCCAGCGTGGTATTGATTTCATAAGAAGACACCTGTGTGAATTTTACTGAGCCCGATCAGGGTTCTGGCAAGTTAAAAATATGCATGTGTTATTGTGCAGACTACCAATTGTTTTAAAAATAAATTATATATGAGATCAAGCTCAGGGTTTATGTTTGGGTTGAGTGTTGTTATCATTTCAAGATTTTGTTGATTGATATGAAGATCTGTGTATGATTGGGTTTGCTTTTAAGTCTATACATGCTTTTTGAAAGACACCAGTGTACATTTAAATTGGACCTGATTGATGATAGGAAAACAATGAATGTTGATTGTTTATCATGGTGCATTATTGATTATCGGGGATAGATGTTGAGCATATTGTTGGGCATGTTTTGATTATTTTTTAAGAAGAAATGATCAACGTTTTAATAAACAATATTGTTGAATAGAAAAAGTTTTTAAAAGTTATAATTTCATACACTATTATAAATTAAGGAATTCTTAAAATTTTAATTATTGAAACAAGAAGTGGTTTTGTATACAATTGATGAACAATGAATGTTGGTGCTTTTGGATTGATTTTGAACAGAGTTATGATTTTTTATTTATTTTATGAACAATATCCATCAAATTGCCTACCATTTTCTCACTTTTTCACTCAATACAAATCCCCTCACAATCCCAGATTCATTTTGCATGCCATGTTCTTAAAATTAAATTAAAATTTTGTATTACAATGATTAAGAAATAACACAGAGATGGATCAAAACTGATATGATTTGGTTATGGTTGCACAATCGATTGTTCAATGAATTGTTGAGCAATAATCGTGTTCTTACTCCCTTTCATTTTTTCACTTTTTCTCTCAATACAATCCCCTCAGATATCCCAGAACCCTAATTAACCCCCTGCTCATTGACAATTATTGAATGAATTTTATGGATTGGATTGCATGGGTCTGATGTGATTGTTGAGCCAAAATGTGTTTCATATTAAGAGATGTCATGTATGTTTTGTTTAAGAAACTACTTGCTAATAAATGTTGCATACAAGATGATCTTCTTCAGCAAAGGAAGTCATGGACGAAATAACAGGGGTAGAGAAAATTGGAACAAAGGGCCTAGAATGCCAAGATTCTCAATACATTTTGATGTAGATCCTCAAGAGTTAAACTATCTCTTCCAAGCTCGATTTTTCAATTGGATTGGACAAGGAGCAGTCCAACCTAGAACAGAGAGGCCTCCCTTCCAACCCCAACATGTCCCTGTTATCCATGTGCCCCCTCATGTTTCATTGCAACCTGAAGTCCTCGAGAATGATGGATGGCGGGAGATTGTTCACCCAACAGTCTCCCAACATCATGGCTGGCCAAATTTGTCTCTACCTACTCCTCCTCCACCTGTTAACCCAAATGTCTAGATTTCTTTTGCACACTCACTTGTACAGTCCTCCCACGCAAGAAAAAGACTCGAAACCGAAGCCCACCACATCCATGACAAAGGAAAGGCTAATTCAGGAAATGCAAAAGGGGATAGCAACAACAAAGGGAAAATTGCCTCTCAAAGTGTCAAATACAGTTTTTGAGTATATTTTATTATTGTTTTTTGAGAACAATGGATTGTTGAAGTTTTTGGATAACATACTATTTTGGATATTTTGGATATTATATGTTTGGATATCATTTAAAATATCATTGATATTTAATTTTCAAATTATGAGAATGATTATGGGAAGCACAAGGAGGGAAGTGTTTGACTTATTGACTAGTTATGTTTATTTTTGTTAAGAAACTAAAGGGAGTCACAAGGGGTCACACCTACTAGTTATTATTTATTAAAAGACCCTTATTATTATTATTATATTAATTCCTTCCCTAAACTAAAAGTTAGTTGAGTTTTAGTTAACTTAACTAAAAGAGGTAGTTGGACTACTTCAACTAATTTGGGATGCATAAAAGAAAAATGAGAAGGAAGAACAAGAGAATAGAAGGAGAAAACATACTGAGCTTTTATCTTGAGTTTTATTGAGATAGTTCAGTTTTCATTCATTCTTCAATTCATTAAAAGCCAAATTCTCTTTTATGACAACAGGGTCCTATTGTAGACAACAAGATTGAAAGTTGAGTTACATCTTTCAAACACTTGTTTTCAGAGGTGTCGATCTATCTTTGATAGTCTCTGTAGACTTGTCTGTTTATGAATTAATTTTCATGAATAATAAAGTATATTGTGTATAGTCAAGTGGGAAGCAGTCTATGGGAAGTTGATCTAGATTTTAAAGTTCAGTTTTTTACTTCCCGTTAGAGTCCTTTTGTATCGTTTTCATCGGGGATATCTCAGTTTGACTTTGTTCCAAACTCCCTCATGGATTTTTGTAAAGAGAATAATTATTTTCATTTCTTGGAATGAAATAAGCGATTGTTATTCTGTCTCATCTGTGTTAATATGTGACTTGGTATTTTTTATTTTGTCTCGACATTTACTTTTTTTCATCTGTTATATTTAGAAAATTGTATAAATATGTTATATTTTTGCAACAATCTTTTATTCAAAAAATCAGCCTAAGCCCTGGTAATTAATACTCGTGGATTGGGAAACATTTTTTGAGACTATAAACATAGGGTAACATTCTCGACTATCTTTCCTTAGCCAAGCAAGATCTGAAAATGCTTGAGTAAGATATTTCATATCTGTTCCTCAACAATTACCTCATGGAGAAATACTTACTGCTACTTCAGGACGAGGCTGGTGGGATGGATATTGTTTATGCTAATAAATAGCCTACACTAGAGAAAAGAGGGTCCCCCTGGGGCCATGCTCAAGTCATCCGTCTCTCGGAACTCCATGTCTAGGACCTGTGGGCCTCGAGACATGATCTCCTTAGTTATCCCTAGGGTAGGGGATAACATCTGGCTCTAACTCGGGGACATGTGCTCACCGTATAGCGCATGAGAACCTCAACATCTATGGTATGACCTGTGCCTGCTAAAACTCAACAAAATGTATCAGTAATCCTTAGGGTGGTGATATCACCCCTTGTTCATATATGATATAATAAAATTAAAGAGCATCTCTAATCTAGCATATGATCATGAGCATGCATATATACATAATGGAAGAATACAATATGAAAATGAAACTACAACTATACTAATATGAAATGTAATGGTATATACAAATGGATGCAAATGCCTACCTAATCTAACTTACGCGTACTTACCTGTGAAGTCAAGTCTTTGCCCCATGATGGGGTTTGAGGAGGCGTCCACTAACTGGTAATGGACATTTTCTTCCTTCCAGCATAGACAAATAGTAGGCATCATTGACTGACTTCATTCTGATTCTGAAAGGTCCAAGCCAAAATTGCACTTTCCCTTTAACATTGTTAGGCTCTCCTTTCTTCGTGTCCCACATCCATACCGTATCTCCCTCTTGATACTCCTTTGCTTCAAACTTGGTTGTTCCCTGTATAACCCTAGTATATTGCCTTGAGGGAGGAGGGTGGGACTCAGTTGTAAGGACTTCTTGTTGACTTGGTTTAATCAATATGTCATCATCCCCTTTCTTTAGTAACTTGACAGTTCCAACTTCTTTGTCCTTATATTTATCTAAGAGTTGTTGATACTCTTCTCTCTTTGGCCATTGTATCTCATCAAAATCTTCCTCTGAAGTGAAAGGCAAATCCTCTAGAGAAAATATAGGAAGGTTTTCCTTAATTGGCTCATGTGTTTCACTGATCTCAGTATCATTGTTAATTTCTTGTACATTGGCATATTTGGGAGGCGTTCAATTGTCCCATTTTTCATAGGCACATTGATATAAGTTAGATCCATCTCTAATGTACCACCCAACATTGCAACAAACTTCCTGGACAAAAGCATCCCCCACACATCAGGGACGTCCACCACCACAATATCTAGATCCATCTCTAATGTACCACCCAACATTGCAACAAACTTCCTGGAAAAAAGCATCCCCCACACATCATGGACATCCACCACCACAATACCCATATGGATCACTCTCTCAGGATATTTACCAAGGCGTACTTCAACATTCTCAACAACCTCGTGAGTGGGTATGGCCCTGGATTCAAAGCTGCACACATTCCTATAAGGCCGTGTAGCCTTTAGGCCTAGTTTCTCCATGACTTTCAAAGACATCATGTTAGCACCTGCTCCTGAGTCAAGCATACAGTTGTTAAGACATTTGTTATTCACTAGTAATGGCATAAAGAAGGGTGGGTGTCCATCATATTGAACCCTAAAATGGTCTGCTTGTAACATAATAGGAGGGTCCATTGGTTCATCTGATACGTTGAAGAATTTTTCGAACCTTTCTTTCATGGATGGAACTTTGATAACTTCCCTCAATGGGATGGTCACATGCATTTTGGCCAATGCACCTTCCAAGTCAAATTTCAAGTCAATCTTGCCAGTCTTAGGAGAAATTTTAGGAAGAAGTATGTTCATAGGTGGAGGTTTTGGCTGTGAAGTTGTAGGTCCAGTAGAGAGAGGTTGGTTCATCCGTTTTTGTCTAGTACACACTTGGAATTCTTGTTTTTTCAACTTTTCTCTTGACTCTTGATCAAGGTTATTGATTACCTCCATCCCAGCCTTCCTGGCTGCTTCCTTTATGCCTTCTTCATGTTCTTCAAGTGTGATATTAAGGCAAAATTGTGGCCCCTCAATGGTATGATCGATAATATTCACTTGATCACTCTCACCATTGTTTAGAGGGCATTCATGCTCCCAATGTGACTCTCTGCATTGTAAGCACCACGAGTTCTTCTCTACCACGTTTGTGGGGGCTAAAGTATTAGGGACTTCTTGATCATTCTTAGGCTTGAAACCTTGAGTACCCCTTTGGAATTGCCCCTTATAAGGAGGTCTATGAGCTTGTTGTTGGGCTCTCTCTAGATTGACAATCGTATTCATCATTAATTCTTGGGTTTTTACCATGCCATCTACAGTCAATTGTAGCTTTGCCAAGCTAGCGTCAATATCTGAAGCAGACTCAGCATTGTGGACTACTTTGGGTTTAGCATCTATTTTGACTCTTGGGGCAAAGAAAGGTTCACTTTGGATGATGATAGTTTATCTTCAATTAAGTAGCCATCTCATGGGCTTCTTGGACTGTCCTAGGAGCCTTGTCTTTGAGGAGGAAACCTATTTGTCCTGTAAAGGCTTTGGTGTAAAGAAAGAGAAGAAAATTGTTTGAAGGGTGATGGCTTGCTGGGATCTGTTGTATTAGCCTTTCAAATTTATCATGAAATTCCCTAACAGTTTCATTCTCAGCCTTTGTGATGTTATTGAGCCTTATGAGCAGCATGTTAGGGTTTTCCTTGACACTCCATCTTTTGAGGAACACTTCCTCTAATTTATCCATAGATGTAATACTAGCGTCAGGGAGACTGTTATACCATCTTCTAACGCCATCATAGAGGGTAGCAGAGAACAATTACATTGCTAAATCTTCAGCATCATCACTGATAGAATGAAGCTGAAAGAAGGCCCAGAAATTGCTCATATGGTCCTCGACATTGACTACATTATTACCAGTGAACTTAGGCAGCCACTTCTCATACCTAGGGGGCATTTGCTGAGTTCTATTTTCATGCATGCTTAGAGTGTAGATCAACTTATTTGTGTTGTAAAGATCTAGAGGAGTGTTACTTGTTTTGAGATATATTGCATGTGCTAACCACCGGTATGAAAACACTTGCAAGGGCACCTCAAAGAACACTTAACCAATAAAAATTATGGGCAGAAAGTTACTAAACTGTTTGCTGTCCTAAAACGCAGCAAAGGACAGTTTTGGAGATTGAAACTCAGAGCTAAATTCTGGTCAAAGACAGACCAGATTTGGCAGCCTCATAGTACCTCACTTTTCTTCATGTCCTTGAGGGCAAGTCTCGAGTCAAGGTGCTGTCACCTGATCCTCGACTCCTCCGTCTATGCCAACTCCTAGCGAAGCCAAGGGGGGTAGTCCCTAACAAAATATACAAAGGCTTGAACTAATCTAAGTACAAAAAATAAAGTCTAGGAGTTTATTTCAACAAAGACAAATATAATAAAAGTAAATCTATACTAGCAGCATATATTATTCATTCATTCACAAAGTAAAAGCTTATGGAAAAGATATTCAATTAAGAAAATACTTGCATAAAATATAATCAAAGGATATAGGTACTTGCAAGTAAAACAACCATAAACAAATTAGATACTTCAAGATAAAACAAAAAAGATTTGAAGAAAATATAAGTACTTGAAGCAAATGGATTTAAGATAGATAATTAGACCTGTGCCAAATATGTGTAATGTGTATTGCTGCTGAAAATGTAGATTACCTTGTGGAGATGTCTTTGAAAGATTTTAGAGTTGATTAATGAGATTGAATTATTGCTTTATGAGAAAATGTGTTGCGTGAGAATCAATGACTCATCTATAGGCTCATCCGAAATTTCCAGGTGAAATTCCCTTTCTTGTTCAATGTGAAGCTCTAGCTCTATAGGCTCTGAATATTCAATACAAGATTCTGCCTCTGGAAGGTGAGCTTCCATGGCCTTTAACTATTTTGCATAGATAAATTCCATGGCTGAATGACTTCTTTCAACTTTTTATTGGAATCTGGTGAAGCATCTATCTTAGTATCTTGACTGATTGTCTTTATATCTGGAGGTTCCTTCTCCCTCCATTTTTCCATATAAGAATCAATCAATTCATTGTAAGTTTTAACCTGTTTTCCTTAAGTTCTGTAAACCAATCAAGATCATCATCATCAAAAGACAAGACAAATAATTTCATTCCCACATCTTCATATAAGGCATTGCAACACCATTTATTAAAGCAATGGGAAACCCTGTTAACATGATGTGTAGCATCAACAACATTATTACTATGAAAACAAGGCAAATTTTGTAAAGATTTTTCTGGAATCGAATGTGGATAACCACTTATTGCAGGAAAATCAATAGGTTTATAAAGATCATCCATTTCTAATTTGGATTTATTAAACAAAAAGAAAAAAGAAAATGTCTACCAGATATGGACTGGGACCCAAAAATGATTAAGGATCCTACGAGAAAAAAGCTTGGCTAACCTCCTCCAAAAACCTTTTCAGGTTCAAGGATGCAGCTAAGCAAACCATGAGTTCCTTCTTGCAGAAAACTTTGTCAAATTATTTTGAAGTGGAGTCGCCAGATGATCAAGTTTGTTCTAAACAAACAAGAGGCATCAAACAAAGAAAAAAACAAAAAGGAAAACAAAAAGTCGTACTCTGAGAGTAGAAAGATTTATCCTCGACAACGACGCCAAAATGTTTCCGCCTTTATACACACCTGGGTGACGTGGAAGAAATCTTTAATCCACTTGGTTTGTCCTTGGGGGCAAGTCTCGATTCAAGGTGCTGTCACCTGATCCTCGACTCTTTTGTCTAGGCGAACTCCTAGTGAAGCCAAGGGGGGGTAGTCTCTAACAAAATATACTAAGACATGAAACTAATCTAAGTACAAGAAAATGAATCTAGGAGTTTATTGCAACAAAGACAACAATAAAAGTAAATCTATACTAGCAACATATATCATTCATTTAAAAAATAAAGCTTATGCAAAGATATTCAGTAAAGGAAATACTTGCATAAAGTATAATCAAAGGATACAGGTACTTGCAAGTAAACAACCATAAACGAATTAGATACTTCAAGATAAAATGGAAAGAACTTTGAGGAAAAATACAAGTACTTGAAGCAAATGGCTTTAAGATAGATAATGAGACCAGTGCCAAATATGTGTAATATGTAATGCTGTTGAAAATGTAGATTACCTTGTGGAGATGTCTTTGAAAGATTTTAAAGTTGATTAATGAGATTGAATTAGTGCTTTATGAGAAAATGTGTTGCACGCTAAACTAAAAATGTGACCTCTAGGGAGACTATCCCTTTAGAGTGGAAATTTGCGGAGAGTTTGCCGAAACCCAATGGATTCACCAACAAACTCACTAAAGGTGTCGGATGTCCAACACGGAGGGGAACAAGCCTGAGGAGTTCCGCATGACTTCACACACTCCCTTTAGGTGGTTTTCCACACCAAGCAATAGTTTCCTTTTTAGATTGTCCTAAATATTACTAAGTCCACACTGTCCAGTCTCTTTGCAGAGGAGCTGAGGGGACGAGTTTATTTATTGCAAGAAAATAAAGACTTGAAAGTAAAATGCTGAAAGTAAATGTTTTCTAATTAATCTAAGTCCACACTGTCTAGCCTCTTTGCAGGGGAGCTGAGGGGACATGTTTATTTGCAAGTAAAATAAAAAGCAATAAATGTAAATGTGAGACTAATTACTAAGTCTACACTGTCCAGTCGCTTTGCAGAGGAGCTGGGGGGACTGGTTTATTAGCAAGAAATTGAAATGACAGAAAAGTAAATGTTTTCTAATTACTATGAGTCCACACTGTCCTGCCTCTTTGCAGAGGAGCTGAGGGTACTGGTTTATTTGCCCCCCCAAAAAAAATTGCTAAAAAGGGAAATCTAAACTAGCAATTAAAGTTTACTTTTCCAAATTGAAATCTAAGCTAAATGTGATTATGATTGTTGTGTTTATTTTATTTTTTGCTTTAGATGAAGATTATTAACTGAAATGAAAGACAAAGAACCAAGCCAACAACCAAACCACAAGACACTACCCCCCTTGGGGGAAACGAAAATGGGGTGTTGTGTAGCCCATTCTTTATTACTTTGATTATAAGGGTCTCTTCTCTGAGAGACTTTTGGATCCTTATAGAAGTGGATCGAAAATAAAACAAGCTTTTACAATGGTTTTAAAAGGTACAAGGTGTTAAAATATTGATGTGCTCGTTTTACCATAGACAATATCACTATTGTCACCCAACCATAGGCACACAGCCACCCCTAAGCACCATAACCTTTGCTAGATAGAATGATTCCGGAAGCAACACTAGAAACAACAAATAACCAAGAGAGCACATCTTTCTCCAAAGATAGCTCACCAGACAGAAAGCCCCAAAGCCACAGAACAAGAACAATACTCAGCTGCAACAGTTGTAGTTGCAGTTGTACTTACCAAGAATACCACCAAGAGATACTAGAAGGTAAGGCACATATCTTAGGCTAGATAGTGCTAGAGAGAGAGAGCAGGAATCACCCCAGAGGATCCACCTTCCATTCTTGCAGCTACAACTCCAAACTTGCGCTATGCTTGAGAGAGTGAGTGAAGTGAGTATGTACAAATGAGCTCAAGCGCCTTCGATTTATAGTGCTCCTTGTCAACTGTCTAGGCCGACTTCTCCTTTTAGAGGCTAATTAATTCTTTTACTGAGCTGACTTGTCTTCTAGGGTTTCTACACATCTGTTTAGGGTTTCTCTTGCTTGTTTAGGGTTTCTCTTGCTTCCGGAATATTCTATTCTAGCCAAAGGTTACGCATGGAGGTTAATACCTCCCGCGACTACCATAATATCAATACAAGGTACTTCTGGGGGTCCCGGAAGCTCCTAATCCGCCAAAATTTGGCAGAGTTTCCCATTGTTTATTTGCAAACCTGCACAAAACAACAAGCAAATGGAAACAAAAGATGCCCAGAAACACTTTAAAAGTGTCTTGGGGTGTTAGTATGAAAACCCAAAAATTTCTAAGTGGAAAACTACAAAAAATTGCAAAAAGGAACTAAGGAAACCAAACTAGAAAGCTTGTTTCCTTAGGGTCTTTTGTTGCTATTTTAAAACAACAAATTAAAAGCACTTAAATGCTAGATCTAAACAATGAAAGTACTTAGAAAAGACTAGCTTTTATCCCTTTAAATAATCTCAGGAAAATACTTGATAAAAGAGGTTCTTTTCTTATATTAGATCTAGATTCTTTAGATAGAAACTTTTAAATAAAAATCAGATCTAAAATATCCTATGCATGCATAAAAGGAACTAAAGATTGAGCTTTAGAAACTAGATCTAAATTGCTTGCATGTAGATATAAAGTAACTAAGGAATTATAGCTTAAAATGAGGGAGAAAGAGAACAAGCTTGTGCTTGGAATATCTTGGGCAATGGAATCCTTCTTTGGTGAAATGAGGAGGGACCTTCTTCAAATGACTTGGAGGAATGGAAGATTCAAGCTAGATCATCCAAATCTCCAAGTTGAGGTATCAACTACTTCAAACACTTGCAAATAAGAGGGTTAGAAGATGGTATCACCTACAAAAGAGACTACAATACACAATTGGTTAACCAAAACAAATGATGCATTTACAAATCTCTTCAATAGATAGATAGTAAGATCACTAATCAAGCTAGTCCTTCTTTGGTGAAATGAGGGGGGACCTTCTTCAAATGACTTGGAGGAATGGAAGATTCAAGCTAGATCATCCAAATCTCCAAGTTGAGGCATCAACTACTTCAAACACTTGCAAATAAGAGGGTTAGAAGATGGTATCACCTACAAAAGAGACTTCAATACACAATTGGTTAACCAAAACAAATGATGCATTTACAAATCTCTTCAATAGATAGATAGTAAGATCACTAATCAAGCTAGCAATACACAATTGGTTAACCAAAACAAATGATGCATTTACAAATCTCTTCAATAGATAGATAGTAAGATCACTAATCAAGCTAGCATAGCAATCCTACCCTAGTGAGTAATAGTACTCCTATAAGGCCAAATTAAACCACAACATAGAAAGCAAATGAAAAGGAATAATATCACCTCATGTGCACATGCATCCACACACTAGACAATCCACCAATTTGACCTCCAAAGTCTTCTTTATTCCAATATGAAAGAGTATTACAATGTTACAACACAAACATCGAATCCCAAGCTCCAACTAGACAAAAGAGGAGGGGTCGACCTTTCTTTATAGCAAATAGGGTGACAAATCCTAAGCTAATGTGCATATCCAAGTGGAAGAGGGCGCATAAGTGAGTGAGGATGAGTGGCAAGTGAGGGAGAGTTTGCTTGAAGTCATCTCCTTGTTGAGTGTGAGTCTTATCCACTTAATTTTAGCACATGTGAGGTAGGAGTGTGCCATGTGTAGATGGTAGGTGGAGAGGGCGAGTCATCCCTCTTGGGATTGACGCCCCTCCTCCTAAATGCGCCACATATGAAGGGAGAGGGCGAGTCCCCATCTTGGGATCTCCACCCTCCTCCAACTCATCATTGAAGTCGCCCTCAACTCAAGGTAAGGTGCCACCACTTCACTTCACTCAAGACAGAGGAAACTTGATTTTTTGCCTTCTATTTGTCTTTTTGTGAGAAATTGATTTTGAGTGATTAAAATCACTTATTTTCACTCACAAAGTGGATAATTAGATAAAGTGGGTATTCTTAGTCCAAAAACGAATACCCCCAAGGCATATAATGCCTCCTAATACCACTTTATTAACTTATTGACCAATTACAACTAAAAAATCCCGGTTTTGCGGGAAATTTTTATTGACTCAAAACATTTAAAAAGCCCTAAGGGGGACTTAGCACATATCCATGAGACTCTAGGATAATGCTTAGCACGGTTATATACATAGGACTGTAGACTTAAACAACACCCAAGGCATACCCACTAAGACAATTACTCCAGCTTTGGAGGATATTGAGTGAAAAAACTAGAAAATTATAAATCGCTGAAAAAAACAAAATATAATTAACAAGTAAAAAACAACACTCTAGACTCTAGAGTAATGTATTGATGTGTAGGTCTTGTTATCCATCAAAGTTGCACTAGGATGGTGAACATTATTGTTCAAAATTCAGAGTTCAGAAGTTTAGCCAGTCATCAAGACCAACCTTTTTCTCTTTACATTTCCATGAAAAATTGTAAT
>CBVK0103247137.1:0-11861 GCA_900067695.1 Picea abies
AGCCATAGAGTTTGAAAAGTGTTGAGCCTGATTGATCCGTGGATGCTCTGCTCTGTCCACTTAGACCATAATGTAGGGACAATGCACCTATTTTTCCTCAAAATATTTTTCTTCCTCCATCTCATGCCCATTTTCTCAAGCTACAACAACAAAAAAACACAAATATGATATACCCAACCCAGAATTAACGTAGTTTTCATGGTTGTAATAATGTGATTTCAGGCAAGGATAAAATACCCACCCACCTAAGTTCAATCGGAAAAGACCCCGCCAGGACGGATGGCTAGAGAATTAGACCTGGGGACTATGCTAATAGTTAGAGAATTAGACCTGGAGAATAAGACGCAGCTTCCATATGAATGTGTCCATGTGGGCAAAACTCATTGCCTCTTCTCAATCTCCCTGCTTGTCAAAAATGCAAAGGAAAATGGGAAATAAAATGTTAAACACTTCCAATAAATCTATGTTTCATTACATTAAACAAAATGAAAGAGTCGTCCATGGCTAAAGGATTGTTGAAAATCCAGCTGAAACGACTATTTGGCATTTTCTCCTCTGAAACCATAACTTGTACACCCGAACATCTCCTTAACCTCATCTCCTCTTATTTTTAGTTTCTTTTTCTGTTCTGCATTTTCATTTTCATTTCCAAGCAAGAAACTGTTCTATTTTGCATTTTCATTTTCAAGCAAGAAACCAAAATAAACATAAACGTTCACACAAAGAAGAAATTACAAGCATAATAAAATCAAGCAATAGCAGACTCCAACCAAGCCAAAGCATGGCATAACCAAAGCAGAGCATGGCCATGCTCAATCAACCAAAAACAAGCATAAAATCGTCAAGCAAAACAGAGCCAAAACAAGCGAAAATGAATGAAATGGGCATAATGAAGAGCAGCAATGATCAGGAATTATATAATGCAAAGGAAAATGGGAAATAAAATGTTAAGCACTTCCAATAAATCTATATTTCATTACATTAAACAGAATGAAGGAGTCGTCCATGGCTAGAGGAGTGTTGAAAATCCAGCTGAAACGGCTATTTGGTATTTTCTCCTCTGAAACCATAACTTGTACACCTGAACATCTCCTTAACCTCATCTCCTCCTTTTCTTTTTAGTTTCTTCTTCTGTTCTGCATTTTCAATTTCATTTCCACGCAAGAAACCGTTCTGCTCTACATTTTCATTTTCATTTCCAAGCAAGAAACCAAAATAAACATAAACGTTCACACAAAGAAGAAATTACAAGCATAAAAAACTCAAGCAATAGTAGACTCCAACCAAGCCAAAGCATGGCATACCCACACAAAGAAGAAATTACAAGCATAATAAACTCAAGCAATAGCAGACTCCAACCAAGCCAAAGCATGGCATACCCAAAGCAGAGCATGGCCATGCTCAATCAATCAAAAACAAGAATAAAATCGTCAAGCAAAATAGAGCCAAAGCAAGCTAAAATGAATGAGATGGGCAAAACAGAGGAGAAGAGCAGCAATGATCAGGAATTATATAAAAAAGTTAATTGAAAAGGCGTGGCAAAGTAATGATTAGTCCTTATGGATTTTGTGAGAGGAAGTTTGACTAGCAATAATATAAATATAAGCATTTAGTCAAAAATAATTTAGTAAGTTGCATAGTAGTTAATCATAGTTATATAAGCATCTACTCAAAAACAATTTAGTAAGTTGCATAGTAGATAATTATGATCTTGGAGGTGTGGTTGGATAGGATAAAAGGAAAATACATCTATTGGTATTGTAAGTAGCTTAACTATAATATGGATTAGAGTGAAAATAGATGGTAATAAAAGACTAAAATATGATGCAAAAACTTCAAGATGGAGATGTATTTTGGAAATAAATAAAACCCTTCATGTCAATGGAGACTTGTTTAATTGGTAAAGCTAAGGCATTTTCTTCCCTCCACTAAAGTTTAAATCTCCTCAAATATATAATTTCCCATTGGCTTCCTTTCTCATTGACACACATTGGCTTCCTTTCTCACAGACATAGAGATCTGCTCAGAGGTCGAATAGTTGCTGGGCGATTTCTAGGTCCACTGATGGGGTGATTTCAGATTGGACAATATACAGATTTGCTCCCTAACAGTTTAGGAAGGACAAAATCAGAACCATCCATTTATGGAAGAAAGTGTGAGTGACGAACTGTGTATAGAAGTCGATTATGATCTTTTCTTTCGGGCTGTTTGGGAAGGACAAAATCAGAACACCTCCGTTGATATTGAAAGTGGTTGTGGGATGTTTCTATGACATGGAATAGGGAAAGACAAAATCAGAACACGTCCGTTGGTATACAGGGTGGGCTTTTCTATGATAAAGAACAAAACGGGAATGAATGGTAAAGAATGGTTAGAGTATAAATGCAACTACATTGAGATAAGTTTGAAAATGCATTTGAGAAATAAATAATAAAACTAGACATTTATGAAATAGTCCTGGAGTTAAAATGCATGTCTAAAGAATGATTTCAGAATGGGAAGGAATGGTTAAAGTTAATAAGAAAATTACAAAAATGCTTAAAATTAATAAGAAAATTACTTACAAAATATTACAACCAGAATAAAGAATAAAACACTCGAAAATGTACTATAAAGCAAAAGAAAGTGAAACTAGAAAGCAAAAGAAAATGTACTAGAACCTCAGGAATACTTATTCAGTCCTTCTATGCGTTAAGATAGAGCTAAGATGAATATTTATTCAGTCCTAGAAGGAATTTGAAAAGTATTACAAGGCACCTGTTGATGATCTTCCCTCTTCACCATAAAACTGTCTCTAAGCTTCCCTCTTCACCATAAAACTGTCTCTGTACTCGCAGGAAGCTGGAAACAATACACAAAAACAAAGAGGCGTCCATTTCATTTCGAGCCCGATTTTTTTTTTTAATTAATTCATCAATTTGGTACTGAAAACGAACAAACATGTAAATAAGCATCGCACTTACTTCAGGGGAATACGATAATCGCATCCGCAGATTGACTTATTGTGGTGGTGTGGAAATTTTATAAAAATATTTGCACCCAGAAAAATCCATCACCATAGCATGATTAAATGCAGCTCCCTCCCTCTGCTGCGTATATATTCAACAACACATTTGCACTGCACATTTAGAGAAACATAAAACATCTGCTGAAAGGGCTTCTGCCGTATTAGATGGGTTATGAAGTTATATGCGTGGACCTCAGAGACTCTGTACTCGCAAGAAGCTAGAAATAACAAACAGCCGTTCGTTTCATTTCGAATTAGATGGGCAAGAAGCTAGAAATAACAAACAACCATAATGTAGGGACAATGCATCTATTTTTCCTCAAAATAATTTTCATCCTCCATCTCATGCCCATTTTCTCAAGCTACAGCAGCACAAAACACAAAAATGAAATACCCAACCCAGAAGTAATGTAGTTTTCATGGGTGTAATAATGTGATTCCAGGCGGGCAAAGACCCTGCCAGGACTGATGGTTAGAGAATTAGACCCGGAGACTGCTATGCAGCTACCATATGAGAAAAACTCACTGCCTCTTCTCAATCTCAATCTCCCTGCCTGTCAAAAATGCAAAGAAAAAAGGGAAATAAAATATTAAACACAAAACACAAATATGAAATACCAGAAAAAAGGGAAATAAAATATTAAACACAAAACACAAATATGAAATACCAACACAGAATTAATGTGATTTCAGGCGAGGATAAAATACCCACCCACCTAAGTTCAATCGGTAAAGACCCCGCAGATTCCATATGAATGCGTCCATATGGGCAAAACTCACTGTCTCTTTCAAAAATCAACCTCCCTGCCTGTAAAAAATGCAAAGGAAAATGGAAATAAAATGTTAAACACTGCCAATAAATCTATATTTCATTACATTAAACAAAATGAAGGAGTCGTCCATGGCGAAGGAGTATTGAAACGACTATTTGGCATTTTTTCCTCTGAAACCATAACTTGTACACCTCCTTAATATCTCCTTAACCTTTCTTTTCTGTTCTGCATTTTTATTTTCAATACATTTTCATTTCCAAACAAGAAACAGAAAAAAACATACACGTTCACACAAAGAAGAAATTACAAGCAAGAGCAAACTCCAACCAAGCCAATGCAAAGCAGAGTCCCACCAAGCCAACGCAGAACATGGCCATGCTCAATCAACCAAAAACAAACAAAATGGAGCCAAAACAAGCGAAAATAAATGAGATGGGCAGAACAGAGGAGAAGAGCAGCAATGATTAAACAAAATGAACACACAACTAAACTCCTCCCTCTATATCCAACCGCCATTCCATTACAGCCCACTCCTCTCGATCTTTTTGCTTTTTTCTTCTAAACGGTCATTGCTTTTTAATCTTTTTGCTTTTTTTTCTAAAGGGTCATTGCTTGTCTTTCTATTCATAATCCAATGTTCACGAATCAAGTTAATTAGACATAGGCATGAGTTCGACTACATCCTATGATGTATTTAATATTTTTTGTTTTATGATGTTTATGTTAATGATTAAACATGGTATGAGTATGTTAGTTTTATAGTAGGTAGATCGTATAAGTTAAAATTTTTATATAAAATAATTTTTTTTTATCATAATTTAAGATTTTTGTATAATGAAAAAATGTTTTAACGGGTAATTGAGATTTTCAAAAGTTTTATTCTAAAGGGTCATTGCTTGTCTTTCTATTCATAATCCAATGTTCACGAATCAAGTTAATTAGACATAGGCATGAGTTCGACTACATCGTATGATGTATTTAATATTTTTTGTTTTATGATGTTTATGTTAATGATTAAACATGGTATGAGTATGTTAGTTTTATAGTAGGTAGATCGTATAAGTTAAAATTTTTATATAAAATAATTTTTTTTTATCATAATTTAAGATTTTTGTATAATGAAAAAATGTTTTAACGGGTAATTGAGATTTTCAAAAGTTTTATTCTAAAGGGTCATTGCTTGTCTTTCTATTCATAATCCAATGTTCACGAATCAAGTTAATTAGACATAGGCATGAGTTCGACTACATCGTATGATGTATTTAATATTTTTTGTTTTATGATGTTTATGTTAATGATTAAACATGGTATGAGTATGTTAGTTTTATAGTAGGTAGATCGTATAAGTTAGAAATTTTATATAAAATAAAAAAACTTTATCATAATTTAAGATTTTTGTATAATGAAAAAATGTTTTAACGGGTAATTGAGATTTTCAAAAGTTTTATTAAAATTGAGGCCAGTGGGAACTATGACTACAACATTAAATAGCTTCAACATAGGGGAGTCACATTCTATTAATATTTTGGTTGGTTTTGATTATTTAAAGGTTCTTCCATGTTATTATGTGTATATCAATGGGTAGAAAGCATGTGAATATGATCTTTTTAACACAACTCAGGAGAGGGGAAGCATTTCATAATGTTAATAGGATATACCATTGTCTTGTGGTTGCCCCTTAGTATAAGAATCTTGGTATATTTGGGTTTTACGTTATTCCACACTATCTTCTCAAACAATGAATGGGTAGGAAAGTATATGAAATGGATTTGTTTGCCTAAAAAAAGGAAGCACTCCATAACCATGCATGTGGAGATATGCATGGTTATGGAGTGCTTCAAATAGGAAAGAAAATTTACATTCTAAAAAATGCATGTGGAGACATGCATTTAGTCTATCATTCCTCCCCTACCAAGGAGGGCCCAAAAAAAATAAGGTCTAAGAAAAACTCCCCTAGAAAGGAGTGCATTTGCTTCAAGCATTCAATAAAAGTAACACACATCCACTACTCCCATAAATATGGATTGAGGTGGCCTAAGAATGGCTCTGCCATAATATCTGAACATCAGCCTAGAATCAAAAGATTGTTAGCAAATGATAGATCAATATCTGAAGAAGCCAAAAGATAGAAACATGTATATATACATTTCAAAAGATGGCAAACAAGCAAGCCTGTACCCAAATATCGTTTGATGGAAACCCAATTGATATGGATTGTCAACAAAACCCATGAGAGAGTACTCCAAGTCAATCTATAGTAGTTCCATAATACAAAACAGTAGAGAATCATGTCTGTGAACCAAGGACTTCATGGCCCTTTGTTTCTATTAACGGTCGATGATAAAATTCAAAATTTGTTCTTCTCTAAATTCAGTTATTTTCCATTACCCATGAGTCAAGTGGCTACCCTTTTTAGAGAGTTTGTCGGCTTCCCTATTTCTTTCTCTGTATACATGACGTATAGAGAAATTTGTATAAGTGTCCAATATAATAAAAACTTCTTCATGTAAAGGGCGAAGCCTGATATTGTGACACTTTTGGGATTTCTTGATCCAATTTATGACCACCATTGAGTCACCAAAGATTTGAAGATTCGATATCCCTTTTTCCCTAGAAAAAAGTTAATAAGAATTTTAAGGCCATTAGTTCAGCAAAATTATTTGTTCCAGGGCCCAAGCCCATTTTTATTTTGAAATGGTGCAAATATGAAAGATGTAAGATGACTCATCCACCACACAATTGTCCCTCATTTTGTGAGGCACCATCAAAATGTGCCCAAGGCCTCGAGCAATCCATTGTTTCCTCTAACACCTGCCTAACCGAGGGAGTTCCTTTCCCTTGTGGAAAGTGAGATAAGATGCTAATGATTTATGAAAAAATAAGTTTTGGAATGGAGGATTTATCGTTGAAGATGGATGTGTTCCGAGCCAACCACACACCCTAATTTATTAACAGAGGAAGAGATTTTATATTAGAATTTTTGGGATCGTGTAGCTACTGTATCCAAGCCTCTTCAATGTTTTAACATTTCCAAATACAGTCTTGTTGAAGAGATCTTGCACATTCAGACCATGTCTGATGTATAAAGTGACAATAGAGGAAGAGGTGAATGCTATATTCCTCAACGGACTTGCATAGTGGACACCAACCTGGGCCTTTCAGGCTTTGTGCTTCATTTTTTCCCAAGTAGGCACTTTATTTTTTATCAAGCACCACAGGAAAAAAACATGCTTTTAAGAGGCACTTTATTTTCCACATCCCTTTCCACCACCAAGAAGGTTATAGGTGGAGAATGTCAATGTTTATTTGTATGTATCTTGATTTTGGAAAATAAATCCCATGTGTATTATGTTGCCATACTAGTTCATCCTCCCTATCTGATAATTGAATGTGCCTTGCTTTGAGAGATCTAATGTATTCATTCCATTCCGCTACATATTCTTCACCTAGACCCAGATGTAAAGTTCCCTTCCATTCTTGACCCCACACCATGGTTCTATTCATGTCAACTATCTGGGCTAGGTGAAAAAGACCTCAATCATGGAGGATATCAATTAGTGGCTATAGAAGAAGAGGATCTTTGTCACTACTCGACCATGGATCCTACCCAATTCTAAATTTTATATTTTTTCCCACCCTCCAAGCCAGTCCTTGCCCAACCAATGAAAAGGACTTTATGAGGGATTTCCAGATTATGGTGCAATTTAGGGCATCCTTTATGGGCCTTTTGATCCACTCCTCCACAAAGTTCCAGCAAATGTATTTTTGGGTGACCAATTTAATCTAGAGAATTTTTGTGGTGATCAGTCTCCATCCTACTTTGACCGCTAGGGATTTTGAGAAGAAGTGAATCTTTTTTATCCCCCATCCCCCCAATAAATTTGGGGATGCCAAAATTTCCCATTTGATCAAAGGCATAACAAAATGTTCCTTTTGACCCTTCTATAAGAATCTGAAGCATATTCTCCTAATTCTCTCCATTGTTCCTTTTAGGACCCATGCTAGAGAGATACGATATACCGAAATAGCTTCCAACACTGACTTGACTAAAACCAGTCTCCTTGCTCTATATAGCCAACAAAAACTCCATAACTTCAGTCTCCTTTCTAGCTTAGCTACTAGCCAAACCTAATCCTCCTTTTTGTAGTTGTTTGGTTTTAGGTGAAATCCAAGATACTTTAATCCTTCATCAAAGGGATTTGTCTCATAAGGAAAAAAAACACACATCCACTACTCCCATAAATATGGATTGAGGTGGCCTAAGAATGACCCTACCATAATATCTGAACATCAGCCTGGAATCAAAAGATTGTCAGCAAAGGATAGGTCAATATCTGAAGAATCCAAAAGATAGAAACATGTATATATACATTCCAAAATATGGCAAGCAAGCAAGTCTGTACCCAAATATCGTTTGCTGGAAACCCAACTGATATAGATTGCCAACAAAACCCATGAGAGAGTACTCCAAGTCAATCTATAGTAGTGCCATAATACAAAACAATAGAGAATCATGTCTGTGAACCAAGGACTTCATGGCCCTTTGTTTCTATAAACAGTCGATGATAAAATTCAAAATTTGGTCTTCTCTAAATTCAGTTATTTTCCACTACCCATGAGTCAAGTGGCTACCCTCTTTAGAGAGTTTGTCGGCTTCCCTATTTCTTTCCCTATATACATGAGGTATAGAGAAATTTGTATAAGTGTCCAATATATTAAAAACTTCTTCAAGTAAAGGGAGAAGCCTGATATTGTGACACTTTTGGGATTTCTTGATCCAATTTATGACCATCATTGAGTCACCGAAGATTTGAAGATTTGATATCCCTTTTTCTCTAGAAAACGTTAATAACAATTTTAAGGCCATTAGTTCAGCAAAATTATTTGTTCTAGGACCCAAGCCCATTTTTATTTTGAAATGGTGCGAATATGAAAGATGTAAGATGACTCATCCACCACACAATTGTCCCTCATTTTGTGAGGCACCATCAAAATATGCCCAAGGCCTCGAGTGATCCATTGTTTCCTCTGACACCTGCCTAACCGAGGGAGCACCTTTCCCTTGTGGAAAGTGAGATAAGATGCTAATGATTTGTGCAAAAATAAGTTCTGGAATGGAGGATTTCTCATTGAAGATGGATGTGTTCCGAGCCAACCACACACCCCAATTTATTGGCAGAGGAAGAGATTTTATATTAGAATTTTTGGGATCGTGTAGCCACTGTCTCCAAGCCTCTTCAATGTTTTAACCTTGCCAAATACAGTCTTGTCAAAGAGATCTTGCACATTAATGTTTTAACCTTGCCAAATACAGTCTTGTCAAAGAGATCTTGCACATTTAGACCATGTCTGATGTACAAAGGGACATTAGAGGAAGAGGTGAATGCTAGATTCCTCAACGACCTTGCATAGTGGACACTAAACTAGGCCTTTCAGGCTCTGTGCTTCATTTTTTCCCAAGTAGGCACTTTATTTTTTATCAAGCACCACAGGAAAAAACAGGATTTTAAGAGGCACTTTATTTTCCAGATCCCTTTCCACCACCAAGAAGGTTCTTGGTAGAGAATGTCAATGTTTATTTGTATGTATCTTGCTTTTGGAAAATAAATCCCATGTGTATTATGTTGCCATACTAGTTCATCCTACCTATCTTATAATTGAATGTGCCATGCTTTGAGAGCTCTAATGTATTCATTCCATTCCACTACATATTCTTCACCCAGACCCAATTGTAAAGCGCCCTTCCATTCTTGACTCCACACCATGGTTCTATTCATGTCAACTATCCGGGCTAGGTGAAAAAGACCTTAATCGTGGAGGATATCAATTAGTGGCTATGGAAGAAGATGATCTCTGTCACTGCCCGACCATGGATCTTGACCAATTCTAACTTTTGTATGTTTTCCCACCTTCCAAGTCAGTCCTTCCCCAACCAATGAAAAGGACTTTATGAGGGATTTCCAGATTATGGTGCAATTTAGGGCATCCTTTATGGGCCTTCTGATCCACTCCTCCACAAAGTTCCAGCAAATGTATTTTTGGGTGACCACTTTAATCCAAAGACTTTTGGTGGTGATCAATCTCCATCCTACTTTGACCGCTAGGGATTTTGAGAAGCGGTGAATCTTTTTTAGCCCCCATCCCCCCAATAACTTTGGAGTTGCCAACATTTCCCATTTGATCAAAGGCATAACAAAATGTTCCTTTTGACCCGCCTATAAGAATCTGAAGCATATTATCCTAATTGTCTCCATTGTTCCTTTTAGGACCCATGCTAGAGAGATCCAATATGCCGAAATAGCTTCCAACATTAACTTGACTAAAACTAGTGTCCTTGCTCTAGATAGCCAGCAAAAACTCCATGATTTCAGTCTCCTTTCTAGCTTAGCTACTAGCCAAACCTAGTCCTCCTTTTTGTAGTTGTTTGGTTTTAGGTGAAAGCTAAGATACTTTAATCCTTCATCAAAGGGTTTTGTCCCATAAGGAAAAAATTCCTTGCAGACATCTAAGTCCTCTTCTTCAATGAGATGTGCACAAAAGGTGGATTTGTGGAAATTTATTTGCATACATGTAGCACGACTAGATAGATCTAATATTGAACTTAGATTCTCTGCATCACCCCTCATGCCACTGCAAAAGATTAGGACGTCGTCCACTAAAATAAGGCGTGAAAGCCTTACGGTGGGAGATAAGGAGATGCCAAGGAACTCACCTCTATATTTTGCTACACCTATAGCCCTATTGAGCCCTTTCACCACCAACAAGAACTCACCTCTAGATTTTGTTGCACCTATAACCTTACTGATCCCTTCCACCACCAACAAGAAAAGGAGTGGGGACAAGGGAAAACCTTTCCTTAATCTTCTTTCAGCTGAGAAGAAATCCAAGGCAGATCCATTTATTAGGACAAAATAAGACAGTGTTGAAATGCAGCTCATGATCCAATTTGTAAAGGGAATTTCAAACTCCAAATGAGTTAGTAACATCCTCAAATATAGCCAACTAACTTTGTCGTAAGATTTTGAGAGGTTTATCTTGAGTACTTCCCCTTTTAACTTCTAGGTTTTAATATTATGTAAGGCATCTTGAGCTACTCCAATTGCTTCATGGATCTGTTTACCTTCCAAAAAACCAAACTATTCCTGTGAAATGGATTTTGAGAAAAATACTTTTAGTTTTCTACTAATGATTTTGGCTATCACCTTTTAAATACAGTTGCATAAGGAGATAGGTATGAAGTCTTACAAGGGTTGTGGATCATACTTTTTGGGGATAAGAGCAATGAAGGTTTTATTTATTGGAGCATGGATATAACCATTTCTTCGAGATTCCTCCACTACCTTTAGAATGTCCTTCCCAATGAGGTCAAAAATACCCTACTAATGATTTTGGCTATCACCTTTTAAATACAGTTGCATAAGGAGATAGGTATGAAGTCTTACAAGGGTTGTGGATCATACTTTTTGGGGATAAGAGCAATGAAGGTTTTATTTATTGGAGCATGGATATAACCATTTCTTCGAGATTCCTCCACTACCTTTAGAATGTCCTTCCCAATGAGGTCAAAAATACCCACAAATAAGTCCATTGACTGCCCATCTAGTCCCGGACTCTTGTCTTTTTGGAAACCATGAAGTACCTATTTAAGTTCCTCTTCTGTAACTTCTTCTATAAGTGTCATGTTATCTTCCTCTTCCATGAACCTTGGGAAAAAGAGGGCCATTTACACAATAACATCTATTGTAACTCTTCCTTTAGCTGCGAATAAAATTTTAAAATGTTGAGATCCCAGCTGTGCCAGATCCTCAAAAGAAGTAAATTGCTTGCCAAAGGAATTCTTAAGGCTCCAAACGATATTTTCCATCTTCCTCACTTTTTTGTAATCCTAGAAGAATTTAGTGTTCTTGTCCCCATTTTGCAGCTATAGTGCTTTTCTCTTTAACCTCCACTCTGCTTCTTTTGCTTCTAGGAATTGTCTTCTTTTCTTTTCTAGTGTTAATAACACCTCTTTGGCTTCAGGAGATGAAAAACCTCCACTCTCTATATCATATATTATTTGTAGATATGCTTCAGTATTAATA
>CBVK0103247146.1:0-10689 GCA_900067695.1 Picea abies
AGCAAGTTCCTTTGTTATGAAGTGGAATTTTTTTTTAATCTTGGGTCATTGAAGAAGGCATACCTTAGGGATAACGTGTTGAAATCCTTAAAATGAATTTGTTTATATTTAATTTGGTGGTAGAGTGTTATGTCATCTAGTAAAATATGATGACCTTTCAAACACCTATCTTTAGTGTCAAAGCCTTGGTCAAGAAATCAATGATTGTCCCCTTACGGTCAAATTTGGCATTCCCCCTCTTCAATATGCCTTTGTCCTTCAATCTTTGGGCAATAGGGCCTTAACATATTATGAGTGGGTCAAGGTGGTCAAAAAATATTCTCAAAATGCCAAGAAAAATCCTACACCTAAAGGTCCATATCCCAAGCCCCAAGGGGGACTAGGACTAACACCGAATAAGCTAGTGGAAATAAATAAAGAGATTGATGGCTCTTTTGAGGCCACTACCTCTTGAGTGGTAAATAAAGAGATTGATGGCTCTTTTGAGGCCACTACCTCTTGAGTGGGAGGATAAGGGCCATAACACCACCTTTGTTGTCTCACACATAGTTGGACCTAGAGGTAGAATAATACATCTATCACCCTAGGATGTAATCTTGATGACTGGATTTAGAGCCCTGCTAATCAATGGACAATTACACTGCTGATCAATTTTGACCAATATTGTTGTAAATGATCATCTATCACATATACAACCCTAATGATCCCAAGGCAAAAGAGGGTGGACATTTATTGTAATCCAACTTTAATGACCAAGAGTTATGGTTTTGTTTAAGTTGTATTTAAGGATGCGGGTTAGATTTTTTTAGATTTGATCTTGAAATGAGTCCAGGAGGGACGATTTGTGAGGAATTGGAAAGATATCATTTGATCTAGTTATTAAATGGACATGTATTGCAATATGTTACTAGACAATGAAGGCCTATTCAAAGTGGTTTTTTCTCTTGGTTCTCAAGTCTCCCACTGTAAATCAATGTGTTCGTATAGTGTGATTATTTATTATTAATTATTTGGACATGTTAAATATAATGATGATGGTGGACATGTTTATTTTATGGTTATTGCTTTTATTCCTTTTGATAAGTTATGATTTCTTTATTGTTTTATGTATTGTTGTGATGATGGCTAGACAATGGTAATGCTTATCAATGTAATGTATTTCTATTATCATTGTAGAATGAACCATGTAAGATACAAACTAAGGTTGGACACTTAGTATCCAACATTTTGGGTGGAATTCTCGATGAACTCACAAACATTTATTTGCGAGTGATTGATTTTTAAAATATTTTGATTAGAATCATATAATTTTTGTCATGTTTTGTGACATGTTACAATTTGAACTCACTAAAAAATGAGTTATGAGGGGCATGCCAGGCATAAAGAGACGAGGTTGGACATGTACGTCATTGTCACAAGATATTAAGGGTAAGAGATTAGGAGGACTTGGCATGTGTTTGAGTGTAACATAGTTAGGACACCTCTATGGGATATTTGAGAGATTGTATGGATATGATAAAACACATAAGTCAATTCAAGGGAATGAGCCATATAAGAATGGAAACAATGACTGAAGGTAAGCAATATAGGTGGGGTATTGTTACTTATATTACAATTCTTGATCTCTATATACATATAGATATGGAACATATAAGGGTTGTATGGAGACAAAAGTCCCCATTCATGATAACAACCTACTATGCCATGCAAAAGGAGTGAAATACTTTGATCCAAGCTAGGAATAAGACCAAAACATCAAATCTAATTGAAATTTAGATTTTGTTGAGAACTTTAGGCATTTTGTTATGTTTGGGAGTACTCTCTATGTCGAATAGTGACCTATCGTGAATTCCAACCATCAAACACTTTCTATGTGTACTTTAGGCAATAGATACGTACCAAGAGGGAAACTAGTAGATATACAATGTCTTGTTATTGAAGCAAATTGAGCACTAGAGAAATTAAAGTTGTAGGGAATAAAAAATTGAAATAAGGACTCCAATGAATAAAATAAGCCTTGTAGTATGTTGGGGATAGGTCAAAAGAAGTAGGGTGGATGAACCCAAAAAATTATAAAAAGGCTCAAAGGGACAAGCTAATTCTAAGGGAATCACCAGGTTAGTATAGACACAATCATTGGAATCGTCATTAAAACACTGGCTCATCAAAGAAAGTAAAGTTAGTAAACTTGAAAATTGACATAGAGGGGCCTAATGTGTCCTAAATTGATCCTCAACAAAAGGACTAGATAACACATACACTAGTTAGTGTGATCATTGTTGGAGTGATTTAGACAAAGACATGTTGAAAGTAGGGTTGAAGAAACTGAAAACCAATGCAAATGGGGCTCTAAAAAAAATCCAAGACATTAGGGATGTAACACCCTCCTTTCTAAACATATTATTATGTGTAATAAATCATGATTTATGGCTTCCATGCAATGGCATAAAAACAATGTAAATGTATTATTGTTTAATTATAAATGCCAACAACTGATTATGGGGTGAAACCTTGAAGTATTGGCCATAATACCACTATAGGAGAGAGCGAGGAAGCCTATAGAGGGGTTTCACTATGCCTTTACTAGGTAGCCCAAGCTTCTTTGTTGAGGTATGAAATTTGGGAATATTTAGATATTCCCTTTAACTCCTATTTCAAGGAAAATCAATTAATGAGGAAGGGTTGGTGGTTGAGAAACCAACCACCCTTAATGAATATAGTGGGAATATTTAGATATTCCCTTTAACTCCTATTTCAAGGAAAATCAATTAATGAGGAAGGGTTGGTGGTTGAGAAACCAACCACCCTCCATGAATACAGGTATGGGAAATATAGCTAGGATAGTTGAAACTGTCAACCATAGGTACAATAGGGTACCATATTCTACAACTCCAGATTGACCCACGGGTTGACTTTTGATAGAAGGAAGGGGACAGGTCAAGAACCTTCCCAGGGGGTAATGTGTAGGGGATGCATGAGGGGGGGAAGAAGAATATAATGCACGAGGGTAGACAAAAAGATATGGACAAAAAAGGGAACTCGAGAGGGGTTCTGAGGAGCGGTCTGTAGAAGCACCTAAGGAAAAGAGTTGTTGCTACAAGAGAAAACACACAAATGAGTGCAAAACTCCCTAGTGGTATCATGACTTGGCACGAGGGTGGCCTAATGCTGAAGTGACTAAGAAAGTAGAGCCTATGGTTGGGTGGAAAGGTGGACACCCAAAATCAGTTGGCTAGCTACGAGCTTGTAAACCAAACAAGTGTTTCTTACACCTTCTGTAATTGAATTATAATGAATGGCTAAAATCTTGTATTTACATCTATGACTATGTAGGCTTTTTGGATGAATAAAGTGGTTGTTATATAATGCACGAGGGTAGACAGAAAGATATGGAGGTCGGAGATATGGACAAAAAAGAGAACTCGAGAGGGGTTTTGAGGAGAGGTTTGTAGAAGCACCTAAGGAAAAGAGTTGTTGCTACAAGAGAAAACACACAAGTGAGTGCAAAACTCCCTAGCGGTATCATGACTTGGCACGAGGGTGGCCTGATGCCGAAGTGACTAAGCAAGAAGAGCCTATGGTTGGGTGGAAAGGTGGACACCCACAATCAGTTGGCTAGCTACAAGCTTGAAAACCAAATAAGTGTTTCTTACACCTTGTGTAATTGAATTATAATGACTGGCTAAAATCTTGTATTTACATCTATGACTGTGTAGGCTTTTTGGATGAATAAAGTGGTTGTTTCTTTTCAAGGCTATGCACTTGATTAATGGTGAAACTATATGAATGTTTGCGAGTAATTGAGTCCTCGATCGAATGTCATAAAGCCAACTTATTACTTGTTATAAATGGATTAAGGGTTTGAGGAAATTGAGTTAAAAAAAAAAACAAGCAGGATGATGCAGCATGAGGCTGCGGGACTGCCAAGTCCGAAAGCTCAAATTATAATTCAATTTACATTGAATGAAATCAACGAGACTGAGTAACCATTGATCCCTAAGCTGAGAGTTAATATCAGTCGTCCAAAGATGGTTTGGTTACCCATCATAATCCCGTGTAAGCCCATGTGAGGATGATAGTCGTTGGATTAGTGGTGGGTTGGATGCCAACCATAGATCATATTGAAGGAATGGAAACTCGGCAGGACAAGGTTCCACCCCTTGGATTCCATACCTTTATTATACATATACAAGTGTTAACAAGGAGTTTTTGTCATGTGTGATGAGGGTGTCACGTAGGTAGACATAGTGGCCAAGGTTACTACGTGGTGGAGGTTGATTTGTCAAAGGGTTGATAATGGGCCCTAGCGAGCTCAATCCTTTGAACGAGCACTTTAAACTACGATCGTCAGATATGTTATTAGAGAAATATCGACCGTCAATCCAATAGGTAAGCTCAGATAATGGGCCCTAGCGAGCTCAATCCTTTGAACGAGCGCCTTAAACTACGATCGTCAGATCTGTGATTCGAGAAATATCGACCGTTAATCCAATAGGTAAGCTCAGGAGGGGTTTCACGTCTCGGGGCATCGGAGCACCAAACCTCGGGAGAATTATAAGTATAAACCCCTTTGGAAGTCTCGATATTCAATATCCAGAGACCAAGGTTCCATGCCTTATTGCATATGACCAAGGAAAGGTAAATATGACGTCAACATGATGTGTCATTGCTAGCATGGCATCCAGTGCGTCGTAGGACGATACATGTCGACCCGTGAGTGGCTGGGAAGTCAAGTGTGAGCCCATGATGGGCTTAAGTCTTTGGGAGAGTGCCTTAATATCTAAGTTGTTGGATCTAGGAAACCAACATTTCTGAGCCATAGATCTGGTGGTAAAATTCAGGAGTCGTAATCCTAATATTAACATGGCTAAATACCCCATAATCATCGAACAACGGGCCTCAGGAGTTTTAAGTTACATGAGATAGGGAAAGTGTCGAGGTCTGACATCTACTTCAATGAGAACCATCAATTTGTTGAACGACACTCTGAATCTCCACCATTTGATCCTTAGAGTCGCTTCCATACCGAAGTTATGGAAGGAACTGTAATAGTCATCCGATCGAAGCGTGGAAGATCTTAGTCATAGATCTCATAGGATTGTAACCCCAAGAATAAATTTAGTTAATCATCCCTTAATGATGGGATTACCTTAATTAATTATGGTATTAACTTGATTAAGTATATCGTAATCCCTAAACGACAAACTGTGGGAAGTTTTAGTCTATAGGAGGTTAGTAAGGGGTCGTGGTACTGATGTCTGCAATTACCTGGTGGTGCCACATGTTGTGACGTGAGTGGTACCACGTGTCTTGCAGATTTGGCATATTTGGACAAAGTTCCAGGTGGAAAATGAATACCATGTTTCAAGTGGTATGAGTGCCACGTGTCATGCCAGGTGGCATGACCAGATAGGGCCAGGTGCCTAGGATGCCAACAATATTTCAGATCTTGGACTGGAGAGATTTTGGGAAACAAACCTTATGAAAATGATCAATAGCCGATGCCTGGAGGATATGAGATGACGTCATTCAACGAATGGGAAGTGGACAAGTGTCAATGCCCTGTCAGACGAGCCTTGGGTGTTGTGGTGACGTGTGTACCACATCAACCCACGTGGATGTCTATGTGTCACATGGTGATCGTGCCATATGTCAAGTGGTTTTAGTGTTTTCAGACATAACTCTATGGAAAAAACATGTGCCACATGTCATGAGATGATGGTGGCCACATGTCATGCCATGGTTAGGACAGGGTTGCGTTTCCTAGGTGCTAGCTCATCTCGGATTGGGCATTTTGAGTTGTGCGAATAGTGGAAGGGTCTGATGTCCTGAGAACTCGAGGGATGACGTCCCGAGATGATGTCAGATGACATCACCAACCTTGTGTGCGATGGACAGGTGTCAACACCTGGTTAAATTGGGTGTCGAGAGATTTTCATAGCAAAGTGTTGGGCACATAGAGGTTCAAGGCCCGATAAGTTGAGGTCCCAGTGGAACATGTGGCAGGTACCATGCCAACGTTCACATAATTTCCACGTCAGATAACATGCGTGACGTGGGGCTACGTGGAAGCATGAAGGGCTTTGGTCAATGAAGGTCCTAAAACTTCAAAGGGCCATAACTTTTGATCTAGACTCTGTTTTGAGAAAAAATATAGTCGTTGAAAGATTTTAGCGAGTAGAAGATGATGGTATCATTTTTAAAGGGATTCGAAGAGGTTCGAATAAATAAAAAATTTAATACCCCATCCCTTAAAGGGGTACTTAGGGGGTTGGGTGTCTTATAGGTGGTATCAGAGTAGGCTACAACATTAGGCCCGGATGGGCCAGAAATCAGTCATAAGATTGGTATAACTAGGCTAGAGATGAGCTTGTTTAAAAGTGTTCTCTGTGTTTAAAATCTTGTTTAATATATGTCTGAGTTCCTTGAGGAGAAGGACAACATATTGAAAATGTACTTTGGAAATTCTAGCTGAAATTACATCAGAGGGATTATTTTGTCCCTTTGTCAAATTGATAATTACTCTGGTAGGAGTAGGCACATGCTAGTAGGCATTAATGGTGAGACCTAAATGAAAGAAAGGAAGAAATGGTAAAATCCTATTATAGGATTGCATGAGTCTAGAAAATGAATGGACTGGTGGTTGTAATGTTGCCTGTAATGTTGCCCTTGCAATTATGATTACTGCTTAGAAAAAAGCTAAGCCTTGTATGTATAATTCCTCATGTTTATAGGACTAATGGGAAAAATTGTAAGGTCAATTTATTTGACCTACAATGAATGAAACTGGTTGATGAAATAACCTAGTTAAGCAAAGAAAAATTAGTCCTTTGAATTAATGATAGTCCTCATAAAAGAGGAGAACTGACATAAACATATGAGCTGGTTTATGAGCTCATGGATATACAAAGTGTGTACTTGTCTATTGACATGAGCACTTGTTATGCATGGAAATGTAAGATGTGGATATGTTGAAATGCATAAATAGTGAGTAAGCATGTGTGAGCATGCAACTATACATGATAAAAACCTGTGGTAGGTTGTAAAGTATGACCCGTTGATGGGTCATTTGGTAAATAATGACATGATGTCAGCAGGAAGAGTAACAACATGAATGAAATGATGACAAAGTTGTTTCCTATTGCCTTATGAAGCTAGGGTTGTAATGAGTACATGAGAGACTACTATGAGGTTTGATAAAGGAAGTGCTAAAGCATTCCTAGATGACCAATGAGTCAGACTGACATCCAAAGGTGAATGGTAGTCACATGAATATGGCTTGGTGTGATAAGAGAGTAGTAAGAGGGAATTTAGTAAAGGATTCCCTTGGAAGAGGTATGCTGACCAAGAATGGTTAGTGGCTGGAAGAGAGACTGGAATAGTTATCCTACTGCCTTTGGTAATGCAATGACTACCCATCTAAAGTGTTGAATTGTGGATTGTTCTTGTAACAAAAGGGAAAGAGTGGTTTCTTTCTGGTTATTGACATGAAGAGAAGGAAACATAATCACGAATATGTCTGTGAGACTTGTCAGATGATTGGTTGTAAGCTCTCAACAGAAAAGGTTGATATTAAAGATCAAATAAATGAATAAGAATAACATAAGAATGTGCAAGTGATGTACATATATGGTGTATAAGTGTATGTACATTAAAGGGCATGATATGACTGCCTGAGTAAGAGTGTAGTAAGGCAAGGAGTGTGCTTGCCTGGACTGAATAATGCCATGGATGCATGGCTGACCCTATGAAGGAGGGTCTGAGTACTTAGTTTAAATAATAGCTTGAGGAAGTATGTCATTCCTCAAAAAGATCTAAGATGAAATGTTGAAAGGAAAAATGAGCAAGTCTGCTCTGTTGATTAAGACAGAAGGCAAGGTGATATTTCCTTTGAGAATCTCATGAACAAATAATGAGTTAAATAATTTTAAAATAGATATGCATATGAAATTGTAAAGTGTGTTGGTGGTGGACACACACAACATGCTAATGCATGTGATTAATAAAGTGTGTTGGTGGTGGACACACACAACATGCTAATGCATGTGATTAATGCATAAAAGAACAATTTGAGTATAAACTTATAAGAATAATGTGCATAGGAGAATGCAAGTTGATGGAGTGAATGTACATGCTTAAATGTAAAATAGGACTACATAATAGGAATGCATGCTTATATTCCTTATGGAAGATTCAATAAATCTCTGAAATGATAAAGCTGAAGCAGACTCTAGATTGAGATTATTTCAGAAGGTACTAGATATGCAACAAGAGGGTTGCATATTGAAGAAGTTCCTGTGAAGGAACTGTGTAAAGATTATGTCAGTAGAACAAAATCATAACCTTAATGACTGTTGAAAATTAAGTAGTGGGATGCAAAGAATGTTTATAAAAGAATCATGGATTACATGTTAAAATATAATGCATGAGTGAAAGTTATGCAAATGAATGTTGATCATTTTGATTTCTAATGGTAATGTGCAAAATGCACATGTTCATAATTCTTTGTGAACAAAATGAATGATGTTGTAGTATGTTGATTTATTCGAGAAAGGTCAAGATGAACTTGACTAAGTTTGCTCAAGGAAGAGAGCAGGAAGATCCCAAGAGGGGTAGATTGCATAAACACAGAAGAAGAAAAGGAGGACACTTTTCTCACTTTCAAACTCTAATTTATGAGACAAAGTTGTAAGCTTTAAAAGAGCAACTATGAAAATAAGTACATATATTGAATGTGTTTAAATGAATGAGCTTGGTCAAGCTATATTGCGTGAATGTAATTAGGCCTTGAAATTAATTCAGCTAGTCTAAAAGTTCCGTGATGGGAGCATCCCTTAACTCCTTTATTGTTGTCTATTATGCTTTTCTAGGATGAGAAACTAATATGTTGATGAATGTAAATATTTTTGGCATGAGAAAGATGATAGCTGCATGACAATGGAGACAGCTGAAACATTTCATGTTTGCACTCAGAAAACTATTGAGGTAATGTGATGGAGTACATATAGATATGCTAGGACACATATGGAAATGTTTATGCTATGGTACTTGCATTTTGTTCGACATAACAATTGATGTAATTGTGAATGTGTTGATGCATGATATATGTAGGAAATGATTGAGTTGTTGGGAAAGGACAACTACCAATGGTTGACAACCTCAGGAAGAGGAGAAATACAAGAAAGTTGTTGTTAAAATATTGATGAAGGGACTTGGAGAGTCCCCATAAAGCACCATTAATGAGGTAATGTCAGAAAGAGTGTTGGCAACCAGAACATGTATAAAAGTGTTCATGCCCATGCGACATGAGAATTTAAAAGTGATTGGGTAAGAATCCCTTCTTAAATGTTTTTATTATTTCATGATATGCTTGTATGATTAAGGAAGGAGAAACCTGAAGGACAGAGGGATGAACCTCTGGAAACCAAGGATGATTGATATCCTTGCAAGAAATTCATGAACAAATATGCCATGAATACATTGACCAATGAAGGAGTGATTGGGAACAAAAGTGCCCATAATTCCCAAAAGTGCCCATAAGCTGCGCATTGATTAAATGCATTGAGGAGATGCATGTGGTAAGATAGTAGGCATGTGTGGGACTACTCATCATGGAAAGTGGATCTTCCAATATCCTACCATAATTGTGACAATGGTAAAGAAAGGAATTGGGTGGCCATGAGTGTTGGCACCTTGGTTATTAGTACAAAAAAATGCTTAAAGGCATTCATGTGAAACTTTTAGTTTCATATGTGTAGATTCAAGGCTGAGATCAACTCAAAGAAGGAGGGATAGTCCTACTGTAATAATGAATGTGGATAGAGAAGCCATGAGGTGAGAATATTGGTTGAAATCCAACTCACTATTTCAAAGTACCTGCCATAAACTGTGGTAACTGAAAATCAACAGAAGGATGCATTATGTGTAAATGTGGCCATGGACATTGGCACATTGGTTAAATTCATATGATGAATTGATTGCAATTGAAAATGATTGGTATGTTGAAGTAATGCATGTGTAAGGAATGGTATTTCATTTATAATTTATATCATTGAATATGATGCAATTGTTAGGATGCACAAATATTGAAAAATGTTTGGAAGCCAATGCAAGTGTCCAAGGAAAATGTAATGTGCAGGAGAACCAACAATTTATTTGGTTGTGTGAATACAAAATTGCAGGAAGAAGGGTCTTGGCTATGGCAGCAAAATAATTCCATAAGTGAGACCAATGCCTGTTGGTTATGAAAGATCCTAACTGTTATGAGAAGGAAATCTCATACTTGTGAATATGGTTCCCATGTTGAATAAATCTGAAAATGAAAATGTGAAATTTGAAATCTGTGGGTGACATATTTGAAAAAAATGAAAATGTGAAATTTGAAATCTGTGGGTGACATATTTGAAAGAAAATTGATTGCAATTGATGATAACATCTCATGAACTTTTGTATGAATGTGATATAGGTGAGATGAAATATCTATCCAGGGAGGACAAATGATGGTTGTCAAAGCTGGAAAGCATGGAAAAAGGCTATTGTAGTGACATGAGAACTTTGTGATAAGCCATGATCCCCAAAGAATATCGTATTGAGGTAACACGGGCTGGAGGGATGCCTCGACAAGAGAAAGTCAGAGGGATGCCTTGACTGCAAGACTCGAGGAAGTCTAAAAAATTCTTCTTGTGTGAG
>CBVK0103247186.1:0-10858 GCA_900067695.1 Picea abies
ACAACAAAAATAAAACTTTATTGTCCATATGCACTCAGACATGATCATTGTGTCCCAAAATATGCTTTGGTTCAAGTTCAGACTAAAGACAACAACGAGTACGATCGAAAAAAGATTTCTCTTTAACCGAGGAAGAAATTGATAATTTAGAGAAACGAATGGAGGACTATCTACAAAAGCATGGTGAGCTTTGTCAATAGTAAATAACACTCTTAATTTATGGATTAACATAATTTGAGTTGCAAATTTATTAAAATGAAATTTGAAAGAAAACATCCCTCATAATTGGATTATTATATATAATTACGTCGAAAGGCGTATATCTATTCACAATGGGCACTTTTAATAGGTTTTTAGTTCTTAATACGTTTTTAATGGACGAGATTAAATATGCCTAGAATATTATTAGTCGTCACAATAAATGAATGGCTCTGATTTCATCCATTAACTTTCGAGTTGTTATAAAGACATCCGTTTATATGTTTATTTTTTTACATTTACCAAATCATGTTTAAAAATTACTGTGTTCACTAACTTATTGCCACATCTACCTAATTAAAAAATATTAAGATATTTAAATGACAGCTTTTCCGTACTGGCATCACCAGCGGTCACTCGGAAGTTTAACAACCTGTTGATATATATAATATATATACATATATTGTTGCCTGCCTTCGACCTTCGAACTACCTGTCTTCATTGACCTTGTGCGAACTGCCTGAGATTGACTGAACTGCCTTCGACCTGATCGAGACCTCGATTGATACCCGGCCGACTCTCGATTGATACATGGATCTATCTAAATACCTGCCGCTTTTCGGCGTTCACCAGCCGCGAATTAGCGGCTGTGCTAGTTTACTAGCACAACCACATAATTGTGGCTGATGAACGCCGAAAGGTATATCCCATTTTCCAATAAATTCTAATTTTTTTTGCCCTATATTATTTACAATTAAACCTTAATTAACATATTAAAGTACAAACAAACCCTAATTTTTACACAAACCCTAATTACAGTTTTAAAATGAAATAGTATGAAAAAACGAGGTGCCACATAATCCATGCAGATATGCAAATGGTCAGGGATAAACAATTTGATTGCAACAAATTCTGCGATCATTGACAAGCACTTGAACATTCGTCTAAATATGAACACGATCTACGCGAACTCCCAAGGTTTCTTTTCATTACGGTGGAGTTTTATGAAGAAATTTTTGTAATGCAACTTTTGCATTTTGATCAATCAGAGTTGGCCTTTATTTTCTCTTTGTGGGTTGAATGGTTTTACACATTTTCTATAGATGGCCAAAGTAATTGATAGCTTCCAGCGCTTTATCTCCACCATATGTTTACCTTGCAAACACAAACATCCATTTTTTTTTATTAAAATTGTAAAAAGTACTCTTAATGTCTCGAAACCCTAGATGTTTTGCAAATAAAAAACGTACCCTAGTAATGATTTGAACATTGATTGATTTTTTTTAAACTGTAAAGAGTACTCTTGATGTCTCGAAACCTTAGATGTTTTGCAAATAAAAAATGTACCCTAACAATAATTTGAGGGTTGAAAATAAGTCTTACCATACACCCAAGAAGGCTACAATAGCGAGCCAAAGATACACAAAAATAGATGAAGAACTATGATCCAACCAGAGGTGAGCGATCCCGCAATCGGACTATCCAAGGTTTAGAAACCCAGAAAATCCAGGGTTCAGGGAAGTGACAGATTTGAAATGCAGAGGGATTAGGGAATTTCGTAAAGAGAGATCTATGCAACAAAGTGTAGAAGTGAAACTGCTATTCGATGGAGTGGAGATAAACGACGAGCTGAGGGAGTGGAAATGTCTGTAGAGCGCACCATCCAAAGGAAGCGCACATGACACTTGGCCATGTAGATCGTATTCTATGCTTTCCGGGAAAAGTATTAAATGCAGTAAAAGAATTTAATTGCAGTAAAAAAAAACGTGGCCTGTATATCATAAATTAAAATTGCAATATAAATTTAAACTGCAAATTGCAAAGCTTGGTCGGTATATCATAAATTAAAATTGCAAAATGGCTCAGGTATATGAGGTGATAGTCTCCCATAAATTTAAACGTAATCTGCATTCAAACATGGCGTATATCATAAATTAAAATTGTAAAACGCCTCAGGTATATGAGGCGTCCGTCTCCCATAAATTTAAATGTGTCTTTCATAAATTTAAACTTGGCACTGTGTCTCATTAATATTGTAAAAAGGTTAATTATTTAAATGTGGTATATAGTGTTACAGTGATTTCTTAATATGATTAGGTAAATGTTAAAAAGTAAACAGGTTAATCGATGCATTCAAAAATACAAGGAAGTTATGAAGAGTAAATCATGTTCATTGATTTAGGAGGATGACTAAGAATATGCCGTCATCTTCAATTGTTAGCCATCATATTAGAATTTTATATTAAAAGGTGACTAATTGTGCCCATTGCCAATAGGTGTATGCCTTTCGACGTAATAATGGAACAAGATGAAGATGTGTTAATGGTGGATATCACATCACTAGAGGCAACTTGTCTATATTCTTCATATGAAACTTGTCTATATTCTTCATATGAAAAAGATTTGGTTATATGCAGATCTTAGACACAGAAATGTGAAATCTTTTTATGGTCCAAAAGCTTTTATATTATTCACTTCTATAATCATACTCATTATCAACAAGTGTTTGAAGAGGGTCTGTAGTTTTAGAGAATTGTAGAGATTTTTATAACTTCCCCCTTCTTGAATTTAATCCTAACACTCTGTGAGTTACTAAAATGGTAGTTTGGGTTTGTCTTTCCAATTTGCAATTACATTTCTAGTATTTATTAGATTTTGAGGATATTGTGAATGTTTTGGGGACTTACATAAAATAATATATTGAGAGAGTTGTAGAGGGTTTATGTGTGTATGTGTGATTTAGATGCAAGATATGTCATCTTTTAGGACACTTACAAGCTACTTGTCCCTAAGAAATGAACCGAGTCAAAACCAAAAGAGATGGAATTTTTTAGAGGAATAGAGTTTGAACAACCTTGATTAGAATGAGGTAAACAATGAACCATAAGTGTCAATTTGGGAATCCACTCATTTCTCCGAGATAAAGTAGAAAAAATGAATATAGGACTTTTCTCAATGAGGGAGGTCGTGGAAGTGGATGTTCCACTAGTGGAACAAAAAGACACCATGAGAGTGATTCATCCAATTTACATAAGGAACTAGTTCCTTAAATGCAGAAACCAAATATAATAAAAAAATTATTACATTAATTAATTAAATTTTAATTAGTAGTTAATTAGAAGACTCAATAATAATCAAAGTTAGAAAATAAATAGAACCTAGAGCCTATCATGGAACAAATCATTCCAACCAAGAATAAGGAATCTCCTAAAGATGACCAGATGGGATATGGATATGGCGTTGGATGAGATGGAATTGGCTGAAATAGATCTGGATTAGCTTGAGGATCATCTTGAGGAGGCCTATGTAGGGTTGCTAGAGAGTTAGTGGGTGGGGAGAAGGGCCCATAGTGATAATAGTGGAGGCCATTCAATCTAAGGTGGACTAGGTGATAATAGTGGAGGCCATTCAATCTAAGGTGGACTAGGTCCACTATATTATTAAATAAGTCCCACTATGGTAGTTAGATATATTATTGTGAACATAATAAATGTAAGATGACTTCTTAGAAGGTTATGCTTCTAGAATGTTCCTCATCTAGAATGTTTTTAGGTGGTTGGTAACACTATATAAAGGGGTTCAAGAAATGTAATGGAAATTGAGAAGAAGTATTGTAATTGGAGCGTGTTGCTCATTAGTAGGTTTCCCTCTCGAAGAGGAAAATGAAGAGGAGTGGATCCCTTCCTCAATTGGATCTATTGTATGGTGTTTCCCTACCTCAAGGGTTTTCATAATAGTAAAGTGTGGGTTTTCTATATTTCTCTCTGAATATGTATGGTGTTTTTGTATTCAAATCTTTGGTACATAACAATTGGTATCAGAGCACTTTCTTCGACCACAAAAAGGGGTAACTTTTTTCTCTATATTTGCATATTCTTTCAAGAAGACAAAAAAGGTTTGTGACACTTCTGACAAATAATATGTTTTTCTATGTGGAATTTGTCGAAATTGGTTATATATATGAGTTCCTCTTAGAAAAAAAAACAATTTAAAATATATATATCGTCTGAAATGGAGTCTCAGAAGTGAAGATATCATTATTTTAAAATCTGCTAATTTTCAAGGTTTTTCGAGAAATGACCACGTGATTTTGTTGATTTCTGTAGCATATGAGGGAAAATTTTCCCATACAAATCATAGATCTAAGTTCTTCTCACAATTTCACCCAATTTCAAAAAAAAATTCATCCAAATCGGAGCTCCAAAAAAGAAGATATCGTTGATTTAAAATCATCCATTTTTTAGGTTTTTCAGGATGACAATGAGACTGCAAAGCTCATAACTTTTGACGGGGTGCTCAGATTGCTACCATATCAATGCCATTGGATAGAGAATTTTAAGAGATTTCTTTTGGTATATTATATGTGGTTTTTCCAATGGATATTCACTCTCAAATCCTCATGGAAATTCTACGGAAGGTGGAAGCCCTCGAGACAAGTATTCGGGAACGTGTTCAAAATCTTCAGGTGGATGTTCAAAATATTTAAAAAATCACACTTGCAATACAAGAGAGATATAGTATGCAGGATATCAAGGACCAATATAATCAAGAAGCCTATGCTTGGTATGATTTTGAGGTTGATTGTGATGCTTGGTATATGGATAGTTTTCATTTCTGGGATGACAACCACTTCCATCTTCTATTTGATGACTCTACTCCACCTTATGTAGAGAACATCAATGTGAAAAATATGGAGCCAGCTATGACTCCCAGTGTCCAGCTTGCATATTTTATAGTGGTATTGTTTCTTCTAGATTCATCTTTGACCTTTTCCAACTATGTGGATGGATCTGCATATTTGGATCCACGAGACCAATGTAGACCTTTGGATCAACTTCCTATTGAATTATGATATCTTCAACATGGATTTCACATGAACACTTGGACATGGGACCTAGGTTTAAAGTGGCGGTTGGACTACTTTAGTATGATGGCTCACATTTCTACATGCAACACTGGTTCCCCAACCTACTTCAGCACTATGGTCCACAATTATCCATGGGACACTAGTACATGGTTGTACATCCTCATAAAAAGTGTCGAGGACAACACTTTCATAAGGGGGATGGAATGTAGTGTAGCTAGAGAGGTAGTGGGGTGGTTGAAGGGGTTGTTCATTTCACTTAGATGACAAGTCTTCCCTTTCATGCTCTCTAATTCAAGTTCCCTCTTCATTTTCACAAGGGTTTTTTTGTCAGGACAACAAGCAATGAAGGGTTAGAACCTTTCTCATGCATATACTCATATCCAAAACACACCAATCAAAGGATGGACACGGAGCTTTATTAATGTTGCATGCTTTTATGCATTAACATCATTTTCGAGAGCCATTGTGTGGGGATTTGTCACATGATATTTCTATACATTATGTTTATTATTTGTCCTTTTTTAATATGAAAAACTTTGGTGCTTGGTCAAGATTCCTTTAGATGTTATGTTTATGTGACAAACTCTAAACTTGAAGTTCATATTCTCATAATCCATCTTCTAAGTCCAATTAGGATCTTTGCACTTTATAACAATTTTTTTTATAGATATTTACTTCGATCAAGTTTTATGCTAGGACAAAATTATTGTCTTCCATCTACTTAGATCTATTTTTTTTTAAATTCCTAACAAATTTCCAATTCCTATTAAGCTTTCATTTTCTCACAAGTGGAGATGGATGATTGAGTTGTTACATGATGGGAGAGGAGGGGGATGTGGCACATTGTCACATCTACATTATGGGAGGGGATGGAAATGCACCCAACATAGAGAACAATCAGAGGGCGATGCAACACATCACTCTCCTCTACATGATGAGAGGGGGCGACGATGCATTGCATCACCCCTCTTTGTCCAACATAGAGAAAAATATGAATTTTTTTTCTTTATGTTGAATGAAGGGAGGCAATGTGACACGTCACTCTCCCCCCATCATGTAGTAACTCAATCATCCACATATTCTTTGAGAGAGCCTTACATATTTCTTCTTAAGGATAAATTTTTATATAAACTTAATCCATGATTTTTTGGGGAAACATGTAAAGATTCTTTAAAGAGTGCTTACTCCCTATGGCTTGGCCTTTCCATTGCTAAGGGTGGGAAGTATTACATCCTTAATGATCTTTGGAGAATCAATGTTAATCATGAAAAAAATGATAGTTCACTCTAATCTCGTGGGAAATAAGCTAAAACTCTCAATTCTAGAGTCAAGTGTGATCTCTCTTCATTTGACAAGGTCACATTCTTCCATATCAAATGAGAACTGAACTCAGAGATTGATCATTGGGCCAATATTTTCATTGATCTAAGCTCAAGAATAATGTTAAAAAATGGGGAATTAAGTTTTACCTCAATCCCCTAAATTTAACAACAAGTAGCTATTAATGGATGATCTTCCCAATATGAATCAATTAATGCAATTACGTAGGTTGTGCCTTGGGAAGGACAGAGGGAGGATCTCCTTTCCTCCAAATAATTTACATTCACAAGGTCATTTTGTGGAAATTGAATGCCTGTCAATGTTTGGGACTTGGAAATGTGGGATTATGGATGCTTGGTGCTCTCTAAAGGGGCATATCACAAGTCTTGTGGATCTGCTCTTGTTGGCTCTAGGAGGTGGTTTTAGTGGTGTAATCTACATCGGTTTCAAGGCTCTATTCTTGTTTGGTTTTAGTGGTGGTCTATGCACAAGTTTTGTGGCTTTGTTTTTTTTGTGTCCCAGTGTAGGTTTCAATGGTGGACATGGAGGTGGTCTATGTACCTAGATGCTCTATGTTTTTTTTCCGAGTGGTGTTGGAGGTCTGGCATATTTTCTCCCATCCCTTTTTGTTTCAGTGGAATCTGTGTCAAGTGTTAGTTGGTGGAGGGAAGTGTTGGTTCTGTAACTGAGTGGTTCAAAGGAACTCTATGTTTTTTTTCCGAGTGGTGTTGGAGGTCTGGCATATTTTCTCCCATCCCTTTTTGTTTCAGTGGAATCTGTGTCAAGTGTTAGTTGGTGGAGGGAAGTGTTGGTTCTGTAACTGAGTGGTTCAAAGGAAATTTAAGATGGTACTTGTGACATAGGGAAGCTACTTCTTTCCAATTTTGGGAACCTCTCCTGCTATTTTAAACTCAGAGAAATGGTCAGGTAAGTCTTGAATTTTTGGCCTTTTCCTTCTAGTAATATTGTAGGTGATCTTCAAGCTCAAGATATTTGGAATTTCAAGAATGGTATTAAGCTACAATTTGAAAATTATAGGTTCCTCATGGATGGGTTAATTTTGGTTGTTCTAGGCTTTTCTTTCCTACCTCTTGTCACCCCTGAACCCAAGTATGTGAACCCCATCCTCTATTTTCCTTGTCGGTTCTAGGATTGCTCTCTGTATATGATTTTGTTGGTTTTTAGGTTTCTTTAGCTATGAACAACAAAGATAATAAAGAATTACGTCAAGTTCTTCATCGACATGAGGAGATAGCTCAAGCTAATAATAGTTCTTTGTTGGTAATATCTACTAAAATTTTTGAGCTGGAGCATGCTTACTCCACCCATAATGTTAATGTTATGAGTATTATGTTTCTCCATGGAAATTGAAGACCCCAAACCCCCTCAACCTCACAAGGGGAAAGAAGAAGAAGGAAGTGTCCATCTATGTCATCCTTAGTATGTATTATCGAGTCAAATATATATTTGGGAAAATATGTTAGATTGGTGACGTATAGGCCAACATGGAACTCCTGTTTAATTAAGACTCTTAAAATTTTGGACATCTGTGTTATGATTTGTCTTTAGTTTTTGTGGAAATCTATAGAGTCAGAAGGATGTAATCCACTACTAACTTCAGTGTAGTTTTTTTGAATGAATATATATATATGTGTGTGTGTGTGTGTGTGTGTGTTGGTTTAAAAAAATATTTAAAATATTTATCATTATTTTTAAATTAAAGTTTTTAATAATTTAAAATTTTGAATTTTTTTTATAAATATAATATTAATTTTATTTATAAAGTTTTAATGATATGGTTATTACTTTGGAAAAAATTTGAAAAATCTTAAAAAAGAATTTATATGTAAAGAAAATTAAATAAAAACTAATTTTTAAAAGAAGAAATGGATGATGATTATATTGTAATAAATTGCAAACCCATTTTACAATTATTATTTTGAGATAAATTATTAAACACATGCTATGTTATTTTTATCTTGTTTTGGAATAGGAGGAATTATCTCTTTATCATAACTTGCTATTATCCATGAATGTAGGTTGATACATCATTGTTATTTAAGGAAAACCACCTCCACTCCCCCTAAAATGACTCACCTGTAATTTGTAAGGAGGTAAACTTTCAGTAGTTTAATTTAAAATAAAAAATCAAATAATTAAGAAGAAAAAATCTATAATAATTTATATTGTAATAAATTTTATATCAGTATTATCAATTTGATATAAATTATTAAACATATGTTATGCATTTTTTTATCTTGCTTTGGAATAGAAAGAAATATCTCTTTATCATAAGTCTGTTACTTACCTCCAAGATGCATGTGGGTTTTGGTTAACATGTTTCCTTAGTTTCAAGAAAGATGAGCTTTTAGCACTATCTTTATGAAAGCTAATATCACTTACTATCATCAATAAAACTATAACAATGGGGTTATAAACTTTTAAAGAAATAAAACTATAACAATGGGGTTATAAACTTTTAAAGAAATTTTTTTGAATAATTTTTTTTTTAATTATATAAAATTAAGGAAAATGTTTATTATATTTTATGAAATTCAAAAAAATCATGTAATTTTTTTTTTTTTTTAAATTTCACTATTTTTTTATTTTTGTTTTTTTTAATTAAAGTAAATTCAAGAAAAAAAATTATATGACTACTCTAACCCTTTTAAAAAAATACAACCTCTAAAATGTAATGAGTAAATTATAGTTTTTATGAATTACATTTTATTATTTAAACTAAAATCATAACTTTGATTTTTTATTTTTATTTTTAAATTTCACTAATTATTTTTTTAAATTAAAGTAAATTCAAGAAAGAAATTATGTGACTACTCTAACCCTTTTAAAAAAAAATACAACCTCTAAAATGTAATGAGTAAATTATAGTTTTTATGAATTAAATTTTTTTATTTAAACTAAAATCATAACTTTGAAAAAGTAGGTGACAAAATATTATTAAAGAATTTCAAAAATTCAAATTTTAAATAATAGGAAAAAGGTTACACTTTATTACTAATAATTAAAAAAAAAGACGTTAAAAAATGATGATACTTTATAATTTAATAAGATTGAATTTTTTTTTATAAAAACTACTTAAAAAAAGACGTTAAAAAATGATGATACTTTATAATTTAATAAGATTGAATTTTTTTTTTATAAAAACTACTTTAAAAAATGATTCAATATTGGTAAACATCGTATTTCAAAATGGGCTTTGAAAATGCTCTACAAGTTCTAGCTGATCTCGTTTTTTACTATTACCATTATATATGGATGGATTGGTTCTTCATGTTGAGTCTTGTAAATGTTGCATCTCTTTCACTTTAAGGGTTTTTGTAGTTTATCCTTAACTATTACTATATATGGATTTTGATTTATTTTGAATTATTACAAATGGTTTGGATGCCACCAACCATGCTAAACCATGCAATATAGCATGTAGTTTTGGGTGACCATTAACTATAATGATGGGGATATATAGGCTAATTTATATTAGCATTGCATATTTATTTGGGTTTTCTTTATTATGGGTTTTTTTTTTTTAACTTTTTGCTCCTTTTATTTGTATTTATAAAAACTAATTATTGCTCTTTATATAAAAATAAATCTATCTATTATGATAGATGGGTTGCCAATTGTTATACTTGTTAGTTCTCTACGAAATATTTTCACTTATATGGCTTAGCAACATGTTAAACTCTCTCTCGAATGGGGTGCCACATAGCGGAAGGAGGCCACACAACGGTCCCATGAACTCATCCATAAATATGGCCAGTTGCCATCCCTCACCTTAGTCATGAATGGAGGACAACCTTAATAAATTGCAAAGGAAGGGAGGACAGTTCCCTCGCATCATTTTAATGGCGGTCTTGTGGATTAATGGTAGGAGGTGGGTGAGTACAACAGTCATGTCTCCTCCTTGGATATTTATCCCGCTCAGGCCTGACTTGCACTATTTCTCCTCCGAGCTCTGTCACCTTGCTCGCTACGGGAATTGGGTTATTGCATAGTGGGTTCTCCTCGTTGTAATTCAATGGATTCTTTGCCTCGCTCGCTCAACCATGCCGAAAGAGAGAGGAATGCCTAGGTGAGGGATGACCTGGTACAGTTATGTTGCCAGGCAGAGACGCCTGCAGAATATGGAACGAGCCTTGTCCATAGCTAGGACTCAACACACCGCAAGGCCACATACTCCACCAATGGCCTACGTCGAGGAGAAATTCCTAGAGGAACCTATCCAGGTTCCACCAGAATTCCTCCTCTACACGGTCTCAAACGATTACATGCACCCCCGCACCAACAAAGATGATACAGGTACCCAAGCTATCATGGAAGGCACCACATGTTTTGTTCAAGAGGAATTCCCGGAGGAAATCCTCCACACGACTCCAGGCGTTTGCATCTAGGGTAGCACTAGTGAAGCGATTGCAGGAGCGGTGGTGGACAAGGATGGAGCCACCAACACTACGC
>CBVK0103247190.1:2665-15655 GCA_900067695.1 Picea abies
TGTTTTTTTTTTTTTTTTGGATTGTTATTGTTTTGTTTGGGGCACTTTACGGTGTTCAGCCCTTGCACCCACCAATGGATATGCAATTATTTTATTTTCCATGTCTGCCGGAGTCGAGATTTGTTATTCTGTGAGATTTTTCAGGTGCTGCAGTCCTGCCATGAAAGAAAATAGTTGCATGCAAAATTGTTTGAGGATTACATGTGAAGTTACAATACCCGCTATTTTTTTGTTGGAATAAAGCATATGTATGCAGTGTACATTTATAAACCATGTATGGTAAGATGTGTGGATATGACATGACATGGCCTTTCTCCTCTACATAGACTGGTGTGCGCAGGATGCAATTTGTGTTTTTCTTGACATATGATATGTGCAACAAAGATTATGCAAGATTATATTTTCATGTCTGGAAGCATGTGTGGGTAATTAGCCATGGAAAACTGAGAACTTGTATCGTGGGCACAACGGTCTGTGTAGAGGATAAAGAACATGGATAGAGGGAATATGTGGATAAATTCCCAGGGAAAAGCAGAAATCATTTAGCTGCAGCCATGCAATTGCGTGATATTTTGTGCCTTGTAATATATTTTGGCCAAGGAAAAAAATTGTACACATTTACAACCATGGATAGAGAAGCGCAAAGGTTCATGTTTCTGCCTTTGTAGACTGTTCGTTGAGTCGGTTTTGGTCTATGTACATATTGCTTGTTCTCTGCTAAATACCAGCTTCCATTGATGTTCATTAAATTTTGTGGGTTTCCAAATTGAAACAAAGAAAGTAGTTGAAGAAAAGGAGAGAGTCTCGAATGCATCGGTTGAAGAGAATATAGAAAGGTGCATGCTCATACTGTTGTTTCATATTGCGTTGTTTTGTATTTTATTTATGGTCTGGATATGTGTTAAGCTAGTTGTGTGCCTTCCTACATGGTAAGTTTTCTTGGTTGCATATGTTTATTCCTGCATACTAAGCTAGTGCATGTCCTTTGTGTTTGCGCTGCATTTAAACAAACAAAATGGTTGGACATGACAAATGACTATTTGGCGGGTAAATAGACCTGTTTATTTTTGTTTTACATGTATGTTTTCAAACTAACTTGCTTTCCCGTTGATTGCATCTTCTGCGTTGCTTCCATGGAAAAAACAAGTTGCTTGGATAGGGAGATGAATTCTTCTGTGTAGCAGTAGAGGGTTCTGTGGTACAATCTTCTAAAAGGTATACCAAGTGTGTCGGCACATTAAAGATACAAACCGGGTGGGGGCATATAATATAGAATGCATATATTTGCTTAGTCCTGATGTCCATCTGCAAATTCTTGCATCACAAAAAGTTGGACTAGTGACATGGCCATGAGCAGTCAGTCATCCCAGACATCGGTGGACCGACAAGGCCAAAGGTAAAGATGCATGCGCTCTGCTCTTACTATGTTTACTAGACAAATTTCCCACGCTATATATTTATCTATGGCATGGATAATATGTTGATGCCATCTGTAGTACATGGTTTGCAGCTCACAAGAAGTATCAACAAGTACGAGCGAGACACCGAACCTACTGCATGTTCCACAGACTAAGATGTGTCGTTGCGAAACTCTGGCTCCATAGTTCATCAAAAGTATGCGTGTACTTGTAGCACACTACCATTCACTTTAGTTTTCCTATTCAAAAAATGTCTTCAGGTCTAGAGTTATGACATCCAAATTACTGTCAATAGAGGCCTTGAACAACTGCCAAACTGGACATGTGTTCGTCGGGGACATAATGGTTATCTATACCACCTACTTGGACAAGGAAAACAAAAGTAGACCCATTATGTGTGTTGATATGATAGACAAGGACGCCATGATGACAGTCACACTGACTGTTTCTCCACAACTTGTCCAGAAACATGTAGAAAAGATATTACCGCGTAATGGGATATCCATTACAAATTTTAATATATTGTCGAAAACAATATATGACCGTGGTGATTGTGATCGAATTATTTCAGTCAATGAAACAAGCATTGTGGAAAAAATTCCTCCTATTTGTTCAGAATACCACTTCCTCCCGGACTCGACTATTAGGCAACTTGCACAGAGCATTGATATTTACCCAATGGGAACGATTGGGGCTGCTATCACACTGGCCAGGAAATTTGGGTCGCAACACATTCTCCATATAAAGGATGGAGAGTCAGATAGCGAGAAGGCAATGGTACCGCTTTTCATATTCAGTTTTGTTGTTTACTTTCACTTTTGCATGTATGTCGAATAAGTTACACAAATATTGCATTGTTCCATGTTGCAACTACAATTGTTCGATACGTATTCAGATTTGTTTTCGTCAATGGAACAACAATTGCATAGAGGGCAGATTCCACTTATGCTGTTCAAAAATATAACAAAAAAGAAGGATGCTAGAGAAATGATCTTTCGGACAACCCAATCAACGTTTGTAACAGAGTTGCGAGCAGATACAGTAAAGGATTTGGAGAAGCTAGCTAGCTCTACAATTGTTGTGCGTATACATTTGCAAAATCATCCTCGCTTTGCTTATAGAAATAACCTTCAACAAATTTTTGCAGCTGTTAAATTTTTTTTTTTTTGTTTTAAAGCGGAGGGTAGGATGCAGTTGTGTATTATATTGTTCAATGTATTAATTCCTTTGCTCGCATTCCCAGGTTGAAGGTATTTTAGTTGCAGCCAATGTGTACTCAACCCCCTTTGAGCCTGTTTGTGCAAAATTCCATTCCACTGCCTCTGCCTCCGCTTTGATAACTGATGATATGATTGATTGTCTGCAATGTGGTGAAAAATGTCCATATATTTATGGACATTGCCTCAGTGGTGTTATTCGAACCGTGACAAACACAACCATGCATTGTACGATTAGGTAATTGCTGTTACAAAATGTGCTTCTTGAGTTGGCAGAGTTGTCGTATGAAACATATCTATAGAAAAAGGCAAGCAATGTCTACATGCTATGACAACTTCGGATATAAAGCAAATTCACCTTAAATGAGGATAATGCAATTTTGCATATCGGCTGAAAAGGGGAATTTTTTTTTTATATGAAACTTTGAGAGGAAACGAAAATACCTCATGTCTCTCTGTAATATTTGTTCAACATCCAGATGAAAGTTCGTTTCAATAGAAAACAAATGCGGCGATGTCTTTTCTTTGTATATCAAATTGTTTGGTGCAAAGGTCGATAGGTTCTGCTCTATGGAACCTTCTGGGAACTTGCTTGTGGACTGTTTAAAGTATGGTTGGTTCTTGGTTATCTTCTTTGTCTGTCAATATGTATACCCTGAAAAGTATGGTTGGTTCTTGGTTATCTGCTTTGTCTATCAATTTGTATACCCTAGAACTCCAGCTGTTCTTTGGAGGATACCGAACAATATATTTGTTTTTTTTTAGCCAGTTGGGATGCAGATCCGCCTGGTAATTTCTATGGCGTTGTGACGCAACTGTACTGTCACTTGCTTTAGCATATTTCCTTGATCTATGAACTTGGTCAAAATATTGTTCTGAAATAATTTGAAATCAACGAATATATAGTGTTCGCACTGCCACTGTCCTCACATACAAACAAGAGGCTCTTAAAATACAAATTGGCCGTTGTTTTCGCATTTTTGCTTATTCGATGAAGTTAGTCAGATTAATATCCTCGAATAATTTGAAATCAACGAATATTTAGTGTGTGGAATGCAATTGTGCTATCATATGAACAACAGGCCCTTAAAATTCAAATTGGTCCTTGTTATGCTTGCGATTATAGAATTAAAAAAAAAAATCTTTTCTTTCCTTGATTCTTTTAAGAATAAGCAATTTACCATCCTTTAATAATTTAATGCACCAGCTCTCAAGCCCATCTGTCAATCTGTATATGGCGGATCTCTAAACGCTATTTGGAGGACAAGGAACAATGAAACTGCAATGTTTCCCCAGGCAGCCCACAGGTTCCTTTGTCAATTTGTATATCGTGGAGTTGTGGGTAGCTTTTGTACAACACGGAACAATAAAGTCCCAATTTTCAGCCCGTGAGCCCGAACAAAAGAGGCCCATTTTTTAGCCCGCCAGCCCCACAACCCCCGATAAAAAAAAATCGTTAAATATGATATTCATATGGAATTGTTACGGGACGATAAAAGTGCAATGTTCAGCGAACCAACTCGAGTCCTCTTGTCAATTTGTATATGGAGGAAGTCTGAATGCTATTTGTAGCAGAGGGAACAAGGGAGACTCTATTTTTGGCCTGCCCGACTGCGAACCCGCCATCCAAAAACTGCCTAAAATTATGTTCAGGCAACCAACCCGAGTCTTTCTGGCAATTTGTATATCGCAGAAGCCTAGGTGGTATATGTAGGAAAGGGAACAATAGAGACTCTATTTTCAACCCGTTAGGCCGCCAACCGGCGATCCAAAAACTGCCCAAGTATGGAATGAGGAATCCGCATATGCTGTATAAAATCTCACTCCATAGTTAATATAGAGACTATGTCCACAAGTCTTCTTGTCAATTTTTATATCGTGGAAGTGAAGATGCTATTTGTAGAACACAGAACAATAGTTACTTAATTTTAAGTTCGCCAGGTCATGAATCCGCGATCCAAAAAGTGCTCATGTATGGAATGAGGGATCCGCATATGTTCTAGAACAATGTGTTTGTACAGCGGGGAACAATAGAGGCCCAATTTCCAACCCGCCAACCCCAGAGCCCTCGATAGAAAAAAATCGATAATTATGAAATTGATACGGAATCACTACGGGGAAATAAAAAGTCTAATGTTCAACGAAGCAAGCCGAGTCAACTTGTGAGTATGCAATGAGGGTTCCACATACTTAATTTTCAGCCCGCCTGGCCGCGAACCCACAATCCAAAAAATGCCCATCTATGGAATGAGGGATCCGCATATGTTCTAGAACAATAAAAATGAACTGTTCATGCAAGCAGCCTACAACTCCTCCTGTCAATTTGTATGTCACGAAAATATGGGTGCTATTTGTAGGAGAAAGAACAATAGACACTATTTTTGGCCTGCCAGGCCACGAACCCATGATCCAAAAAATGCCTAAGTATGGAATGAGGAATCTGCATATGTTGTCTAAAATCTCATTCCATACTTTATATAGAGACTATGTCCACAAGATGGCATGTAAATTTGTATATCGCGGAAGTGTAGGTGCTATTTGTAGAACACAGAACAATAAATACTTAATTTTCAGCCTGCTAGGCCGCCAACCCGCAGTCCAAAAAGTGCCCAAGTATAGAATGAGGACTCCGCATATGTTGTACAACAATACAAATTCAAAGTTCAGCCAAGCAATCCGTAGGTCCGCATATGTTGTAGAACAATGTATTTGTACAACACGGAACAATAGAGGCCCAATTTCTAGCCCGCCAGCCCCAGAGTCCCCGATAAAAAAAATCACTAACTATGAATTTGATACGGGATCGCAACGGTATAATAAAAGTCCAATGTTCAGGGAGGCAACCTGAGTCCACCTGTCAATTAGTATGCAATTAGTGATTCACATATGCTGTATAAAATCTCATTCCATACTTCATATATAGACTTTGTCCCCAGGTCTGCGTGTCAATCTGTATATCGCAGAAGTGTGGATGCTATTTGTAGGATACATAACAATAGATACTTAATTTTCATCCCGCCGGGTCCCGAACCCGTGATCCAAAAAGTGCCCAAGTATGGAATGAGGGATCCACATATCTTCTAGAACAATAAAAATGCAATGTTCAGCCAATCAGTCTGTAGCGACTCGTGTCAATTTATATGTTGCGGACAACTCCAGAGCGCTTGATCAAAAAAATTCGCTAACTATGAAATTGATACGGGATTGCAATGGGACAATAAAAGTCCAATGTTCAGCGAAGCAGCCCGAGTCCACTTGTCAATTTGTATATCACTGAAGTCTGGATGCTATTTGTAGGCGACGAAACAATAGACTATTTTTGGTGCACCAGGTCGCCAACGCGTGCTCCAAAAACTGCCTAAGTATGCAATTAGTGATCCGCATATGTTGTGTAAAATATCATTCCATATTTTATATACATATTATGTCCACGGGTCCGCGTGTCAATTTGTATATCATGGAAGTGTGAGTGCTATTTGTAGGATAAGGAACAATGGATACTTAATTTTCATCCCACTCGCCCGCGAACCCGCGATCCAAAAAAGTGCCCAAGTATGGAATGAGGGATGCGCATATGTTCTAGAACAAAACAAATGCAATGTTCAGCCAAGCAACCCATGGCGACTCGTGTCAATTTTTATGTTGCGGAAATCTCGGTGCTATTTGTAGGACAGGGAACAATAGAGACTCTTTTTTTGACCCGCCATAGTGCAAACCCGCGATAAAAAAATTGCCTAAATATGGAAACAAGGATCCGCATACGCTCTATAAAATCTCATGGAGATACTTTATATAGAGACTCATCTCCGCAACTCCCGCCGTCAATTTGTATATCGCAGAAATCTGAGTGCTATTTGTAGGAGATGAAACAATAGAGACTTTATTTTCAGCCTGCCAGGCCACGAATCTAGGATAAAAAAACTGCGTAAGTATGGAATGAGGAATCCACATATGCTGTATAAAATCTCATTCCATACTTTATATAGAGACTATGTCCAGAAGCCCGCTTGTAAATTTGTATATCGCGGAAGTGTAGGTGCTATTTGTAGGACACGAAACAATAGATACTTAATTTTCAGCCCGCCAAGCCGCAAAATCGCGATCCAAAAAGTGCCCAAGTATGGAATGAGAAATCCGCATACGTTCTAAAATAATACAAATACAATGTTCAACCAAGCAACCCGTAGGTCCTCCTGTCAATTTGTATATTGCAAAAATGTGGTTTCTATTTGTAGTACAGGGAACAGAGAATCTGCATATGTTCTAGAACAATACAAATGCAATGTTCAGCCAAACAACCTGTAGGTCGTGCTGTCAATTTGTATATCACGGAAATATGCATGCTATTTGTAGGACACAGAACAATATTCAGTATTTTTTCAGCCCGCCAGGCCACGAACCCGCGATAAAAAAAGTGCCTAAGTATGGAATAAGCGATCCTCATATGCTGTATAAAATCTCATGTCTATAGTTTATATAGAAACTCATCTCCGCAACTCCCGCTGTCAATTTGTATATCACAAAACTATGGGTTCTATTTGTAGGGCACAAAACAATAGATACTCAATTTTTAGCCCACCAGGTCGTGAATGCGTGAAACAATAAGTGCCCAAGTATGGAATCACGTATTCAGATATGTTCTATACAATCTGATAGATTATGTCCATAGGTCCATGTGTCAATTTGTATATCATGGAAGTGTGGGTTCTATTTGTAGGATACAGAACAATAGATACTTAATTTTCAGCCTGCCTGCCCGCAAACCCGCGATCCAAAAAAGTGCCCAAGTATGGAATGAGGGATGCGCATATGTTCTAGAACAAAACAAATGCAATGTTCAGCCAAGCATCCCGTGGCGACTCGTGTCAATTTGTATGTCGCGGAAATCTCGGTGCTATTTGTAGGAAATGGAACAATAGAGACTCTTTTTTCGACCCGCCATATCGCAAACCCGCGATCAAAAAACTGCCTAAATATGGAAACAAGGATCTGCATATGCTCTATAAAATCTCATGTTGATACTTTATATAGAGACTCATCTCTGCAACTTCCGCCGTCATTTTGTATATCGCATAAATCTGGGTGCTATTTGTAGGAGACAAAACAATAGAGACTCTATTTTCAGCCTGCTAGGCCGCGAATCCAAGATCCAAAAACTACGTAAGTATGGAATGAGGAATCCACATATGTTGTATAAAATCTCATTTCATACTTTATATAGAGACTATGTCCAGAAGCCCGCTTGTAAATTTGTATATCGTAGAAGTGTAGGTGCTATTTGTAGGACACAAAACAATAGATACTTAATTTTCAGCCCGCCAAGCCGCGAAACCGTGATCCAAAAAGTGCCCAAGTATGGAATGAGGAATCTGCATATGTTTTAAAACAATACAAATACAATGTTCAACCAAGCAACCCGTAGGTCCTCCTGTCACTTTGTATATCGCGAAAATGTGGTTGTTGTTTGTAGTACAGGGAGCGAAGAATCCACATATGTTCTAGAATAGTACAAATGCAACGTTCAGCCAAGCAACCCATAGGTCATGCTGTCAATTTGTATATCACGGAAATTTGCATGCTATTTGTAGGACACATGACAATATTCAGTATTTTTTTAGCCCGCTAGGTCACGAACCCACGATAAAAAAAGTGCTTAAGTATGGAATAAGCGATCCGCATATGCTCTATAAAATCTCATGTTTATACTTTATATAGAAATTCATCTCCGCAACTCCCACTGTCAATTTGTATATCGCAGAACTGTGGGTGCTATTTGTAGGGCACAGAACAATATATACTCAATTTTCAGCCCACTAGGCCGTGAACGCGCGAAACAATAAGTGCCCAAGTATGGAATCACGGATTCAGATATGTTCTATACAATCTGATATCGATACTTTATAAAAGTACATGTTTAACCAACCAACCTGCAATGTTGAACCAACCAACCCACAACTCCACCTATCATTTTGTATCTCGTGGAAGTGTAGGTGCTATTTGTAGGACACAGAACAATAGAGGCTCAATTTTCAGCCCGCTAGGCCGAGAACCCATCCGCCAGGCAGAGAACCATCGAGCCTTCATGTCTCCTGGGTATATCTTCTTCCATTTTTCTTTTGTAACCCGCCTGACTGCTTTTCATATGCAATAATTAATCTTTAATGCTAGTAGCCATCCTGCAACAACCGTTACAATTGTTATTAATGTCCGAAATTTCAGAGAAGATTTGTCATTAGTATGAATTAAACTAAGATTTGCGCACAAGCATGTTATCCTTTCCAAGTATTCATTTCAAAGGCAACACAATCTCTTTTTTTTGTCCACCGACGGGTTGGTGCTTTTAAGACATTTCTGATTCTTAATGTCTCTTCGCCATCACCGCCACCTCCGCACTTTTTTCTAATTGTGCAATTACTGAGCTGTGATGGTCACAACTCATTCCACATTAACCCTGGAAATTGTCATTGATCAGTGAAAGGCTCGAGGAGATATTCCATTGATACGCATTAAACCAGACTTTGTGGAGGCTTATATTATCCCTCCCCAATTTTCATTTGAAACATCATCTCGAGCAAACATAAATTCTTAATAACTTGTGGTGGGAGTTGTCTCCACACACAGTCAATACATTGGGGCATAATGGCCACAGGTTCCACTATTCCAGGGCATATTCTTACTATTCATCTCTCTCCGACCATGAGCAAAAAACGAGATGGTCCCTTGGTACACTGAGAGATATATTTCAAGCCAAAAAATTTGATGCCAACCTTGGCTGCTTAGAGAACCTGCCCACTTGCAGTCATGCCTATCGCAGAACTTTATGCCATGAATTCCAAGCCAGAAGAAGATGATTTGATGGACGATGATACGACAATGGATGATGGCAATGCATAAAATATTCCCACTCCTAGGCTCAAATTGAAATGAACCATAATGAACGGACCTTCCCGGCTCGGTGATCACAGTAATGAAAACACCAAAAGGAGTTTCAGAAAAAAAACGGACAGTGAACGCAACAACCACTTTGCATCGCCAAAGTAGGAATTCCAGAGTTCCAAATTAGTCTGTTCTGGGCGAAAGAGTTTGACTGTAAAGAAATCATATGTTGATGCTTCCAGAGATATATTTCAAGCCAAAAAAATTTTGTTTAACATTTTTGGGTATCAGGTGCAAAACTTTCCCTGCTGCAACGCATTTTTGTACTAATCATCTCCTTCTGCCCAGAATGAACTAATTTGGGCCTCTGTAATTGCACGTGCAAGTTGTACTACTAAATTTTTTTCGACTATGAAGAGCCGATTTCAATTAAGGGCTATTCCACTTGCCTTGCAACCATTTTCGTCTTCTTCCTCAGGCAAAGCTTCTGAAAAATATCAATTTCAGCAGAGGATGATTAATGGAGGAGAAAACTCCAAGGATCTTGCATACTGCGGAACCCGTGCATGTGTTTGTCGCAGATACCTTCAATGTTTTCAACCGAAGAACTGGATCCAATTTCTAAGCATAGATGTACAATACTCAGTACTTTTCTTATTTTTTTAAATGGATTTGCTATTACGAAATTTTGGCCTTGGACTCTTTGTCTCTGCCACTTTTCTGGGTTTCACGCATGTTCTAATTGGCATACTTCAGTGCTCTCGTACTTCTTCAATCTTCTGTTTACTAATACCAATGTAAAATGTTCCAGCAAAATCGTTCTTCTTGATTCTAGAGATGAAATTATTAAGTTTTAATGCTAATTAGTACAAAACAAAGTTCACTACTTAAGTGGGTATGTTACAGTCATGGAATAATGTATCAAGAACATAACTACACGCGCACGTTGCAATAAAATGTTATCTTCAACAACGCATTTTCTGATAACTAGTAGATCATGATTTTGCAACAATGGGGCTTCTTTGAAATCAATTCGCACTTACGAAAAATGTCTTCTGCCTTTCTATTTTCCCAATTCACGCATTTCCAACCACCGCTTCCCCTTTCTTTAAATTGACCCTCTATTGTTCCCTGTCCCAAAACTGCCACCCATAGTTCTGTCATATAGAAATTGATAGGAGGACCCCGCTAGCTGCATCAACATTGCACCTCTACTTTTCGAGGACCTCCAAACAACATTTGTAGCTCTGCTATATACAAATTGACAGATATACAAATCTGCAACCATTCTTAGATCATGCCCTTTTTCGTATTACGGTCGACCTATCATGCCCTTTTCATGATCTCTTCCGTTTTACACATTTTGCACTCAAAAATTCTGAAACATGAAATTTTACCCTTTTTCGTACTACGGTCCACCTATCATGCCATTTTCCGTGATGCACATTTTTTGCATTGAAAAATTTCGAGAAATACAATTTAACCACCACTTCCTCGCATATTTACTGGAACTATTGTCAACCCATTTTGAAGCCCATATGTCCGCTTTCCATACTTCGCCATTTGTTCAAATTTATTTAGGGAATCATCCCTTTGCCGGATTGAAGGAATATTCAGTTTGTAGTCATTTTTTCCCGTGCCAGCATCCTTTTGGAATTAACAGTTTCCAATTATATATAAGATCTTATTGCTACGCATGCAATTAGCAATTTCCCTATTCCATACTTAGCCATTTTGCCGAAATTCTGCAAATATACAAACTGGTCATTGAACTCCCCGTTCATGATCTCTTCCTGACTATCCCTGTAACCCTTTTTTGAATCACGTCCAACCTCTTTTCAGAACTTTCCATTATTTCCTTGCTCTCTGCCATCTTTGTCACCTTTACACTTCTCTACAATAAAAGAAAATATAAAGTTATATATATATATATATATATATATAGATATATCTTGTTTCTAAATATGGAATTACTGGCATTTAATTCTAACAGGCCATCAAGAAGAAACTGTATATATTGTCATTGATGGGCGAAAGGGCCAAGGAAATCTTGTATTCATGCGCATTAAACCAAAATTTGTGGGGAGATTATATTGTCCCTTTCGAGTGTTCATTTCAAAATCATGAAATCCCTTTCACACTTCATGGCCTTCGCACGTTCAAGAAACCTCCATTCCTTAATTTCTCTTCGCCATACCTGCCACCTTCGCATTTCTAAATATGCAATAAATAAACTTTACTCCTAATAGTTCATCATGCACCACCAATACCAATTTTCATTAATTAGCGAAAGGCTCGAGGATCTTTCCCATTCATAAGCATTTAACCAAGATTTAGCAAAAAGTTACATTATTCCATGTGATTGTTCATTTAAACCATCATCTGCAGCAAAGAAACCTTCTCATAAACCTATGGCATCAGTTCCGCACTAGTTCTGTGGAGATATAGTGAACATCTTCGACCGTCACGACCAGAACTTCCACTAGTCCAGGGCATTTTCTTATTACTCAACCTCTGCCGCAGAGAACCAAGTCATTTGGACCTCCGTGATTGCTCATGTAGGCTGTAAGGACCTGGTCTCTTGGTGCACCAATAAATTTATTGTAGAGAAAATAATTATTCCACTGCACGACCACTCTTTTGTTTGTTTGTCACCTCAGGTCTTGCGACAGATGCTGAAATTGCCTGAGCCAACATTGACGTTGAAAGGAGAAGATTGCAAACAGTTCCTAGCAAATCATAATAACAGATTGGACCTCATGCCCCTTTGTTTGGAAAACCCGGATCTAGTTCCTGAAGATATTACAAGCATGCAGGTTAGTTCATTTAAAAATCATTTTCACGAAATTGCTCGACTGTTTACAAGAATAACAGGAAAAGAATCCACAACTACTGTTTCTCGCATGGCTCTTTAAATTTTTTATTTCAAAGTCAACGAACAAGCCATTTTTGATTGGGGAAGGATAATTTCTTATGAAATCTCTTCCCAATTATCAAGCTACAAAAGGGGAAATAAATTTTATATGTCATCCTATTTAGTTTTTGCAATAGCACATTCCTGTCGATTTCCGCAACTGTCTTTGTCCAAGAATGTCAACTGCGATTTCCACCTAGTAACTTTCTGATACCAGTCCTTGTGGAAGCACAAGCCTTCCCACTATTTTTATGAGGTTTTTAATGGCTTCTTGTCTGTTTTCAAACTTTTGTTGTTAGGAGAAAATGCTCCCCGCTTATTTGAACAGACAACTAATTTTTTGGACAAAAAGGGAACAATCCAACATTTGGATAGTTACACTGTCATAATAATTTTTGGCTCCACGGAACAACATGCTCTCCTTCCATGTCACATTATGGACATAATTTTTATTGCAGAAGTAACATGTCAATACATCTACTGGTTCCATCTGTTCCAAAGGAAGAAAAAAAAATAGTTCATTCCTATGCCTTGGAAAATAGGGGAGTTTGTGTTGAAAAACGTC
>CBVK0103247191.1:0-15471 GCA_900067695.1 Picea abies
GGGTTCGACCCTAATAAAAAAAATTTACAACATTTACAAACACTTGGCTTCGACAATTCTTTTTTCAAAAAACACCTGACCAAAAACAGAGACACTGACGACAACGGTCCTGCTTCTTATGCTAGTGACCTAGACACACTCCAAAGAACCACTGAATTGTACAAGCAACAGGGAAAAGGCCCCAGTGAGAAGAGCGTTCAATCGGCGGATAACACTCCCAAAAGTACGACATCCCGGAGCATCGCTCCAATGGCCCACCACAACAACAAAGAAACTCAGAATTCTTCAAACGAAGGAGGAGATAACGACCCTCCTCACTCTAAAATTGATAGTTCTCACAAGATTCCAATGGAGAAGAAGAGAAAAAAAAATGTGGGGAAGGCAGAAGACCCAGAAATTCAAAGTGAGAACATGGAGATTGACACTGATTTGGATTCCATGTTCCCCTTCTTTGATCATCCCGAGGATGCCATCCACCATAGCCATCCAATGGACATATCCGTTGCCCAAAATTTTGACGAAGATGAATCCTTTGTGTTCTAGAGTGTTGTTTTTGATAGTCGGAACAAAAAATTGATATTTCAAAAAACAAATGTTAAAAATATCAAAGGAAAATCCTATTCAGAGGTTGATGTTGCCAACACGCGGCCATCCCAAATCTATCAACTTCACACCGCGACCGGAGAAGCACTTCATGACTCCATTGAACGCATTGAGACCCACAATGCCATACTAAAGGACCGAGTCAAGGAATTGGAAGACACTTTCTTTCCTATGCCATTTCTTGTCGATCCTTTGGCAATAGCCATGCCTGGCACCCCTACACCCAATGTAAAAGCACCCTCTACCCTACTCGCATCATGTAAAGGGTATGTGGAAAACAATATCACAAAAAGAATGGAACTGGTTACCAATGCTTGGAAAAGATCACAAACCATTACTTCCCTTGGAACCAAGGCACATAGCTTGCTCGAGATTTTGCAAGCCGAATTAAAAGATGAAGAAAATTTATTCTTAAAAATAGTCATCCCTTTTGGCAAGATTGTCAACAATATGACATAAACAAAAAGAAGAGAAGAAGATCTTCCATCCAAAAACCGGATCGACCAATCGAATGAATGCTGGAAAGAAAAAGTAAACAAATTGCGTCTCATTGTTCAGTCATGTGAACAAATCATATTGAAGAAAGATAAATTATTCACAAAGCTGTCAAATATAGACTTAGCCAGGAAAACAAACAACTTCCAAGACCCCCTCTTAATCGAAAACTCCTTGCCCTTAACCAAAGAAGAGTTCGATAAATAGGTTGCTATGTTGAATACCTTCTCTCTGGAAAAGTTTTACAACATCCTTCAATTTGATCAATCTCATGTCCATGACTGGCTAGTCAAATATGCAGTACAAAATGAGGAAATTCACCAGGCTCTCTCTAATCTTTCTATCGACTTCTAGGAATTACAAAACAATCTTTTCAACATTAAGATCCAGAATGAGATCAACATCACCCCAATGTTCAGTCATGTGAACAAATCATATTGAAGAAAGATAAATTATTCACAAAGCTGTCAAATATAGACTTAGCCAGGAAAACAAACAACTTCCAAGACCCCTTCTTAATCGCAAACTCCTTGCCCTTAACCAAAGAAGAGTTCGATAAATAGGTTGCTATGTTGAATACCTTCTCTCTGGAAAAGTTTTACAATATCCTTCAATTTGATCAATCTCATGTCCATGAATGGCTGGTCAAATATGCAGTACAGAATGAGGAAATTCATCAGGCTCTCTTTAATCTTTCTATCGACTTCTAGGAATTACAAAACGATATTTTAAACATTAAGATCCAGAATGAGATCAACATCTCCCCAATGAGAGTGTACATTGAAGAATGGGTTGAAAGACAATTGAAACAGGTCGCCAACGAAAGACAACAAGCAGTTGCTAGCATTCCAGCAGCCGTGGAGAACATCCTTGAAACTGCATTCATCACCGACATCAATGAAAGGGCAGCTGCAAGCAAATAGCTAAAGCACTCATATGTACCCTCACTGTAAGTTTATTCATCCCATCTTTCTTTGTTTCTCAACCCAGTTATTCCGCTTTCTTAAATAAACATGTATAGGCAAACACTAATACCTTTCCATTTATTTTCTTTTGCAGCTATTGCACTCTATCTTCTTTCCACAATCCTGTTTCTTGTAAATATTTCTCTAATGGTTCGTGGGAGCCCCAATCCTAGTCTACATGAAAAACACATTGAAATTCCGGTTTATATGTATCACACTTTGTTTTTTTTGTATATTTCAAAATTTGCAGTGGTATGTAACAAACTTCTATTTTCTGACATATTTCAAATAAAAATGCATCGAAATTTTTATATCCTAAAGACTCTACTCTTATCTTTCAACACTCTGTATAACAAATGCATTTATTTTTTAATATGTTAGACTTTTATTATTATCCTTCAACAGTCCATATGGAAAATGTTCACAAATACATTAAATTTTTTATATTTCTTATCTCCTATTAATTTTATGTCATCATATATTTTTAATGTCATCATATATTTTTATCTTTCACCAGTCCACATTGAAAATGCATTTAAATTTCCAAATTTAATCTTGCACTGTCAACAATTTTTTTACTTTCTTATATACTTTCAAAAAAATAAATATTTGTTATATACTTTCCAAAATTAGCTGGTGCTCGGCCTGCCAACCGTCATTTACTTTTGCCCCATCTTCCAAAATATGCACCTTCCACACAACATTTCCCTCATATACATTTTTCACCAAACACTTCGTTTCATTTACACTTCGACCCCATTTTTCAAAATTTGCTTTCTAACCTCCTTGGCAGAGACTCCGCTGCCACACAACCTTGTTATAACTAGTATACTTTTAAAGTAGGGGAAAGGGAAGAAACAAATTGAGTAGCATATGTTTTTCTAACCATCACACCATCATATTTAGTGAGATAACAAATGATGAAACAAAAATAAAATGGATAAATGAAAGGAGTAATAATTTTTTCCAAGCACATAGTAGAAACAAAAGATGTTACATGTGTACACATTTTAATTCTATATATCATCTCTAGCTATTTGTTACCCACATATCAAATCAGAATTAGTTATTAAAATGAAATAAAGCAGAACACAACTTCTATTATCATCACTAATTACTAGTAAATACAAAACCATGTCATTGGTGTCATTTAGAATTAAATTTACATTAATTATTGGCAAGATGAAGACAATGTTGTTAATTGAGTTGTCAATTGAGTTTAGCTCCAGTGGTTGGGAGGAATGATTGTTATCCTCCCCACCTTGATTCAATTCCTACATTAGTGATTATTTTCTTCACATCATCTTGCTCCTATAATTAATAAATGAAAAATCATATATTATCTAAGATAAATAATACTTGTAGAGATCTTTAATAATTTGTTTATATGATATTTAACATTATCATGAATACCATGTAAAAAAGTTATAATGAATGTTAAATGGAAAGAAAATTAATTAACATGGATATGTTGAGATGGAGATAATGTTCCAACTTCCAATAAGAATTCCAATTTATTTTATTTAAAATCAAAAATATTTTTAATTTAAAAAAAAAACCCTCAATACTACCATGTTGAAACCTTGGGTTAATGTTTGATTGTTTTAACTAAGGATTTATCTTACAGTGTAAGCTTGATATTTTTTTTCCAATTGAATAAATTCGATTTTTGGGTATTTGTCAAACTTTCTACCTAAAAGGGAAGGTAGTTGTTATAATCTTACATACACATGATTGAATATTTGAATCTCGTAAATAAAAACACTTTTCTACCAAATGAAGAAATATTTTCATAGTTAAACACATAATTTTAATCATATTCATGGTGTCATTGTAGTCTATGCTAATTAATAAATATTTTTCCTTTTAAAATAACAATTTGAGTGTATGGTTGTCACTAGAGACAAGGTGTCACATTTTCATTTTTACACAAGAAAGGGGTATTCTAGTGAATAAGGGAATTACGAGAATGGTTGGGATGATGTAAATTCTTTTGACATATTTTCCCTATTTTCTAGAAACATGGATGTAAGAAATGAGGTATGTGTCATGTTTAGAATAAGCAAGACTTGGATTAATGTTTTCGATAGAAAATACCCCTTAATCAATAACCACCACATCACCTACCTAAGATATGGATGGATTGCTCTCTTTATGAACCAAACCATTGCTCATTCAAAGTTCTCACCAACCAACCAATTTGAAAGCAATGAAATGAAATTATACACTTGCTATAGCGAAGTATTCACATATTAGTCCCCTCCATCCATTTTATTGCAATCAATTTTGGTTACTGGTTCCAATCCTTGCAACATCATTATTCTTGTCTATACGAAGATGGGGAAATCTTGTGTTGTGAGAATGCTCATTGATCTAGGTGGATTTTTTGGCCACCCACCTATTCCACTAGCTTGAAAAATAATTTTCCACCTTGGTAGTTTTTCGACAGTTTTTTGGGTTCCAAACTTTCGAGGCCGTTTTGAGGCCCTAAACGACTTTTTTTGGGGATTTGGGGCCTAGGTGACTAGCAGAGGCAATGATCTGGGCTAGTCAAATTTTTTTATTCTCGATTAGACCTTTCTAATGGGCTATCATGTGCCTAAAATGGAGATCGTATGCAAAATTTATGACCCCAAGAAGTTGATGTACTAACTTACCCAAGCGGGGCCCACATGACTTTTGGTGCTTCATCTCCTAGGGTTAGGTTTTTGGATGTCTAGGGTTTTTGACATTCCTGTTTATTGTAAAATGCCTTCAGAGCCTCATTGCAACCATCTTCTTGCAAATGAGCGTAATCGTCACATCTCTTCTCAGAGATAAGCCACCACCATTCCAACAAGCTTGTTTTCCGCTGCATTTTACAGTTTCAGCTTATTTCCTTATTGAATAGAAAAACAGTTTTACTGTATCTCTGTTATATTTTGTTAAGCATCTTTTAATAATTTGTATTCATTTCGTTCTGCTCATAAAATCTGGATCAGTGGTATCAAAGAAGTTTTCTCCTTGTTGTCTTAATGCATGTCCCCAACGAGGTCAAGGTACAAAGAATTGGGTCTTGAGCTTGCTTCTCTTGAGGATAAAATCTCTCGCACGCCCAAGCTACCTCTCATGGTAGGAGAAAAGAAAGATGAAGGGACAAGATATCCTTTCAAAATGTTGCTTGAGGAATCCCTCACACAACATAGGAACAATATGATGGATATTTTCACGCAAATCCTTCGGTGGCTACCAACAGGCGATAGATCTTCCTCGAGAGGAGGTGCTGCCCCCTTCAAGGTACAAATCAACTTCGATATTCCTATATTTGAAGGTCGGATAGACACAGATGTTGTAAACAAGTGGTTGAATATACTAGAAGGGTATTTTTCTATCAATAACTTTTCGAATAGAGAAAATATTACTTTTGCGCTCCTCAAAGTCGTTCCCCATGTCAAATATTGGTGGGAAATTTTTTGTGAGAAAAAGTAAATAGAGAAACCCTCATTATTTACAGTCACGACCACCTGGGAATCCTTCAGGGATTCTATTAAGGAAAAATACTATCCTGTTGGAAGTTATGACGACTTGTATACCAAATGGACCACACTCCGACAAGAAAGAGACCAAGTAGTGCCAGAGTTCACAAATATCTTCGATACCTTGCACACCAAGCTGTATATCAAAGATTTAGAGTGACATTTAGTGCTCAAGTATCGCGGTGCTCTGCATAGATACATCTTGATCGAAATGGAATTTCTGGACATCTCTCCCTTGGACGCGGCCTACTGATATGCCGTCAAAATCGAGCAGAAGCTCAAACAAAAGACACGAAAATTTGGGCCTGGGAAACCCTCACAAAAAAATCGAGGAAAGGGTGGCCCCAACCCACAAAATAAAGGACAAAGAAAATATGGGCAGTATCAGGACAACTAGTCCAAGCCGCAAGCAAAGAAGGACACCAGAAAGACAAAGAAAGATACCGGGAGGTGGTGCAACTTCCATAAAATCCCTTGGCATAACACTGCTAACTGCCTCTGAAAGAAGTCGTTGGTGGCCAAAGTGATAACCTATGAATCAGTTACGAGTTCTGACTCTGAGTCAGAACCAGAAAGGGGAAGACAGATCATTGATGTGAAACCCAGTGCCACTATTGCTACCACCAAGCTCTAGCCTGGTGAACTAGATGAGCCAGAAGAAGGATAGAGCCTCTTCCATACATAGATGTGGGTAAAAGGCACCCCACTTCACTTCATTGTTGATAGAGGTAGCCAGAAGAACCTCATCTTAGCAGAGTTAGTCAAGCAACTTGCCCTGCCGACAATGCCACATCCACAGCCCTAAACCATTGATTGGCTCCACCAAGGAAGAGATCTTTGCGTCAGCCAATAGTGACGACTGTTGTATGAAATCATGCCCTTCAAAGACAAGGTACTGTGTGATGTTTCTCCTCTTGAATTTTGTAATGTTCTTTTGGGCCAACCTTATTTATGGAAACGCCATGTTGTATATGAGTCTAGGCCTCGTAGTGTTATTATTACTTTGAACAGGAAATTTTACATGATACCCGAGGCAGTCCCTCCTAGTGTTATTTCCTTGATCTCTACCAAGAAATGCAGGAAGGTCATCTCTCAGACCAGAAAATTTGTCTTCTTCATGATTCACTCTCAGGGTGAGCGAAAGATCGTAGCCACATCCAGGGCCTCCAAGACCGATCTCTCCACACAACAAAAACAAGTGGATAAGGTCCTGGAAGAATACTCAGATATCTTCTCCTTTCCTATCGAGGTACCTTTGCACTACCAGGTCAAGCATCCCATCGATCTGACCCTAGGCACATCGCTACCCAATGGGCCATTCTATTGCTACTCTTTGTTAGAAAATGAGGAGATCAAGAGGAAGATCCAAGAACTGCTCCACAAGGGGCACATCCATCCCAACTCATCGCCTTGTGGGGGCCCAATCGTACTGGTGCAGAAGAAAGACATGACCTAACGACTCTGCATTGATTACCGGGCCCTGAATAAAATCACATTCCGAAACCGGTACCTGATTTCTCGAATTGACGACCTCCTTGATCATCTCATGGGGGCCAAATACTTCAGTAAGATTGATCTGAAGTTTGGCTACCACCAGGTCCTAATAGAATAAACATATGTATGGAAGACTACCTTCAAGTCAAAAGAAGGTCTTTTTGAATGGCTGGTCATGCCCTTTGGTTGGACAAATTCTCCAACAACTTTTATGAGGATGATGGAAAATATCCTATGACCTTTCACCAATACTTTTGTAGTGGTGTATCTGGATGACATCCTCATCTACAACAAGACTTGGGCAGAGCACTTGCAACATATTCAGTAAGTTTTGCACACCCTACGACAACACAAACTATATGAAAACTTGGAAAAATGCTCCTTCAACATGGAAATGGTCCATTACTTGGGCTACATCATTGATCAACATGGTTTGCATGTGGATATAGCTAAGATCCATATCATCCATGACTGGCCAGCCCCAACCACACTCACTAAACTTTAGAGCTTCTTGGGCCTCACCAATTTTTATCGCAACTTCGTGCTGGGATTCTCTCATATCGCATGGGCCCTCAACCAGGTAACTAGGGGTGGTGGTAAGGAAAAATTTGTGTGGGTTCTGTCCCAAAAATAAGCCTTCGATGACCTGAAGAAGAATTTGTGCTCATCCCTGGTACTTTCATTACCGGACCTGCAACATCCCTTTGAGATTGATACATATGCTTTAGACTATGTTGTGGGCGTCATTCTCAGTCAACATGGCCACCCCATGGTATATCATAGTGAGACACTATCATATGTTGTCTGTAAGTACCCTACTTATGACAAAGAAATGTACTCCATTGTGCAAGCCTGTCACCGGTGGAGATATTATATTCTTGGGAAGGAGACAATCATCCACACTGATCACAAGCCACTACAGTTCATGCAGACCCAAGGAAAATTGCAGAACGACCTCCATCAAAAGTGGTCAACATATTTACATCAGTTCCACCTTAACATCAAGTATAAAATAGGAAGTAACAATCGAGTTGCTGACTACCTCAGTCGACCTCTAGTCACGACACTCACCACAGTGCTAGACTCTTGTTGCCACGAGATCTTCAAATGATCCCACATCTATGAGACAAAACCTGACTTCTCCACCACCTACAAAATGTTGGGCGCCAACTCAGTGGTCGCTAATTTCCATATTCAGGATGGGCTGTTGTTTCATCTAGGCCATCTCTGCGTTCCATCAAGCGAGTGCGCGAAGCTGATTTGGGAAGCTCACTACAGTTGGGTGGTAGGACACTTTGGCGTCGAAAAGACAGTGGTAGTGCTACAAAAACATTTCTACTGGCCGAAACTTCGACAGGATGTTGGAAAGTATATCAGGTCCTGCACCGCCTGTGCTATTTCCAAACCGACCACTAAGAAACAGGGCCTGTACACCCCTCTTCCTACTCCTAACAAGCCATGGGAATCCATATCAATGGACTACATGTCTGGCCTCCCATCCACCAAGAGGGGAAATGACTGTGTTTTTATGGTTGTTGATCTCTTTTCCAAGATGGTGATTCTATCCACCTGCAAGAAGAACATCACAACAAAATCCACTTCCAAGCTCTTCTTTGAATGAGTATGGGTACATTTTGGGATCCCACAAACCATTATCTCATACTGTGACAGTCGGTTCCTCGGCTCATTTTGGTCGAGCCTCTAGTCACTGTTGGATACTAAGCTCACCAAATCCACTGCCTTCCACCCCCAGACAGATGACCAAACTGAGGTTGTCAACTAGATGGTCATACATATCCTGTGCATGTACAATTCAAAACACCCTTGCACATGGGATGAGAGTCTTCCCTATGTAAAACATAGCTACAATCGAGCCCTGCATAGCTCAACTGGCCACATCCCCTTTCAGGTGGGGTTGGGATTCCAACCATTGGGCCCCATGGATGTTGCAATACCCCTCGAGACCACCTCGGTTGACTTGTCCCCTGCTCCACCAGAAGCTGAAAAAGCCACCCGGTTCATTGAGTGGATCCAACACATCCGCCAACAAGTTTAGGATATTCTACAAAAGTCAAATTCCAGGTACAAGCAGTGCCATGATCAACATCGGGTGCCACATAAGTTTTAGGCGGGCAATAAAGTTTGGTTGCATTTGCAGAAAGAATGCCTTACATGGCCCCATCAGAAGCTTCAACCACCCCATTTTGAGCTCAACATTCCTCCCTTCATTGGTCTGTATCCAGTCTTTAACGTGGCTCTCCTTCGACCATTTTTCCCACCATTATTGGACACCTCAGAGATAGTAGAGAAGTTGACACCAACAAAGATCAACCCTGACTACATGCAATAGGAATCCAGTGATCAAATTGTGGACACACAAATCAAGGGCACTCGATAGCAAAGGATCCAACTTTATCGAGTCATCAATGCAGGGCAACTCCTGCACCAAGGTAAGTGGCTCACCTGGGGCCAAATTCAGTAGAAATTTCCTCATCTGATGGGGGAACTCAACGCAATGGATACCATTACTTCCTAAGGATGGAGGATTGATCCAGGTGGATATCGATGGCCACCCACCTATTCCACTAACTCAAAAAATAGTTTTCCACCTTGGCAGTTTTTCGATAGTTTTTCAAGTTCCAAACTTCTAGGGCCGTTTGAGGCCCTAAATGATGTTTTTTGGGGATTTGGGGCCCAAGCAATTGCTAGAGGCACTGACCTGGGCTAGTCAAAAATTGTTCTTCTCGATTAGACCTTTCCAGTGGGCTATCGTTCGCATAAATCAAAGGATTTATTGTTGCAACTCAAAGCTTGCGGGGTTAATAAATTGAAGGAGGAGAACAAATGGTTCTCACCATTCTCTCCAAGCTTGGTCCTGAATTCTCTGTACTTGTATCAACATTCCATACTATCAGATTCGCCTCCAGAGCCACCTGGAAGATGCCTTCTCTTGAGGACTTTATCGAATCCCTGACACAAGAGCAAACCAAGCTCATCAACATGGGCACAATCAAAGGCCCAAGGGCGCATGCACTCACTATGCATGATGGAAACCACAAATATCAGAAATCTAAAGATAAAGATAAATGAAAAGCTCATGCACATCCGAAGAAGGAAGGGTACAAAAAATCCTTCACCGATGCCTCCAGATCCAAAGGGGAAGAGGGAAGAAAAGGGGAGAAATGCATGTATTGTCACAAAGGATTCTATTCGGAATCTGCATTCATGCAAAAAAAAAAAGATCTGATGTCTCAAATACTTCAAGAAAAAAACCTTGGAGATCGCATCCCCGAGGGTGACAAGAAGAAGAAGCCAAAAGATCCGAATTCCAAGAAAGTCAATTCTAGCCATGCCTTGATTGCCATCAATTCCTCTCCCAATGCTTGGATCGTAGATTCATGAGCATCACATCGCATGGATGCCTGAAAATAAGTACATTCTTATTTGGATGCATGCAAAGGTCCTCATATTATGATGGGGGACAACTCTTTTTTCAAAGTCATCAACAAAGGAAGGATTAAACTCACCAACATAATCTTCGAGAATGTGCTGCATGTTCCCAAAATTTATGTCAACCTTCTCTCTGTGTATCGAATCACGAATTCTGACACCGGAAAGAAAGTCATATTCACACCAAATTCTGTGGACATCTACGACATGAAAACCAACTCGCTACCGGTGAGGTAAATCATCAGTCTAGATTGTATACATTCTCTGAATTCATTGAACCTTATTTTGCTTTACTTCTTACTCATGCTGATGAAAGTTGTAGGATATGGCACGAAAGGTTTGGAAATTTCAATTTCAGATACATGCAACAACTTAGCAAGCAAATATTAGTTGATGGTCTACCAGACATCCATTTCTCCAAGGGAGTGTGTGAGGGATGTGTTCGCGGGAAACACCCTCAAGAGAAATTCGACAAGGGAAAGTCTCAAAGAGATTCTGCACCTTTAGATCTTATCCATAATGACCTCATGGGTCCTTTTCCGCATCCATCGATAAGCAAAGCGAGGTTTGTTCTCATTTTTGTTGATGATTTCTCACGTTTTACTTGGATATACTTTCTCAGGCAAAAATCTGAGGTCTTCCAACACCTCAAAGATTTCAAAGCCTTGATTGGGACACAGTCCGGAAAGAAGATCAAATTTCTCTGAACTGATAATGGGGGGGAGTATGTAAATCATGAGATCCATAATCTTTTCCATGAGGCAGGGATTCAATTGCAGCACACAGTTCCCTATACTCTGTAGCAAAACGGAGTTGCTGAGTGGAAAAACTGATCTCTAAATGAGATGGCATCTTGCATGCTGCATGCAAAGTCACTACCATAGAGACTATGGGCCGAAGCAATTAATTGTGCAACATACATCCAAAAAATATCTCCCCATAGATCTGTCAAGGATAAGACCCCCTACGAGGCTTGGAGTGGCCTCAAACCGGAAGTGACCCACTTTCAAATTTTCGGTTCACATGCATGGGCCATGATTCCCTCTGAAAAGAGGAAGGCACTTGATCCACAAAGAAATAAATGCATTTTTGTTGGATACCCTGATGATGTGAAGGGATATCAGCTTATTGATATTTCCTCGAACCGGCTCATCATTGAGCGTAGTTTCCAATTCGAGGAAAGTGTCTCGCATGTACCTCAACAGCCGCATGCAAACATCTTCACTCTTCCACTTGTCCGAGATGATGAGCATGCACATGCCAACTCTTCTTCAGAAGAGAGTTTTGATTCATAGGAATTAGATGATTTAGATTCAGAGTCAGTATAGTCAGATGCAAATTCAGAGCATCCAAATGCAGTTGCAGAGCCAGAGCAGAGGCCCAAGTGGGCACAAACTACTCTTCAGGATGCATGGGATCTTGTTGGTGATCCAACTGATACTAGGAGGACTCAATCTGATTTCGAGGATCCTTATGTTGCACTCACTGCCATTGAACCATTTCCCTCCATGCATCTTTTTTTGGTTCAATCATCATAGCCATAGTCTTATGGTGAGGTTGCTGGAAATCCCTTTTGGGAATTTTTCATGCAGAAGGAGTACAACTCCCTCCTCGAGAACTAGACTTGGGATCTGGTTCCCCTTCCTTATGGGAGGAAACTTTTCAGATGCAGATGGGTCTACAGGACCAACAGCGCAATGGATGGACAGATAAGAAGATACAAATCCATGCTTATCGCCAAAGGCTTTCAACAGGTTCATGGTATTGACTATGATGAGACCTGCACTCCAGTAGTGAAGATGGATTCCATATGATTAGAAATTTCCATTGCGGCAACTAAGGGATGGGAAGTCCATCAAATGGACATGAAGAATGCATTTCTTCACGGTGATATCTTTGAGGAGATCTGCATGGAGCAGCCCCAAGTATTTATGCAGGACTCATATTTGGTGTGTCGACTGAAGAAGTCCCTTTATGGCCTCAAGCCGACTCTGAGGGCATGGTATGCCAAGATGGAATCCTACCTGTTGTCACAAAACTTTGTATGTTGTAAATTAGACCTGAATGTCTACATGCTCAGGATGACTGATTCACTTCTACTTTTAGTTCTGTACGTTGATGATTTGTTGATCATCGGTTGCTCGACTTCAAAAATTGTTGCAGTCAAGAGGATTCTTCATGATAGGTTTTTGATGATGGACATGGGTCCGCTACAATTCTTCCTTGGAATCGAGATCAGTCAAGATGCATCAGGCATCAAACTGTCTTAGGCCAAGTATGCACGAGATCTCCTTGAGATATTTCACATGACAGACTACAAGTCTTCTCCGACTCCTTTCTTATCAGGATTCGAACTTGAGGATGGCAGGGAAACTCCAATGGTTGACAACACATTATACAGACAGCTAGTGGGGAGCTTGTTGTATCTCACACACTCTAGACCAGACCTCTCATATGCAATTGGCACAGTTTCCAAGTTCATGCAGAAGCCACATGAGCTACATTGGAAGGCTGCAAAGAGTATCCTTCGATACGTACAAGGCACCATCACCTTTGGGATTCATTATGTAGTAGACTCTACATTAGATCTCATCGAGTTTACTGATTCCAACTGGGCTAGAAATAACACTGATTTCACATCCACATCTGGCTACTCACTCAGTCTTGGTTCTAGGCCTATCTGTTGGTCGAGCAAAAAGCAAGCTGCCATTTCTCTATCTTCAGCCGAGGCAAAGTATAGAGGGGTAGTTAACATAACCATTCAGGCTATGTGGCTACAATATTTCTCACTAATTTGGGCATTCAGTTTCATCGACCGATCGTCATATGGTGTGACAACCAGAGCACTCTGAAGTTCTGCAGAGATCCAGTTCAGAGACAGCGGATGAAGCACATCGAGATCCACATGCACTACATCCAAGACTTAGTACACGAGGGTATCATTGACTTACAGTTTTTTCCTTCAGCAGAACATACAACAAACATCTTCACCAAGACCTTCACTGAGAAAAAGTTTCATTCTCCGCGAAGTCATCTTGGAATGAAGGACACAGTTGCCTAGAAACTGTAGTTATTTTATTTTTTATTTTTTACATACATTGTATCTTGAGGGGGGGTTTTTCCCATGAGGCTTTCCCTCTTTACTCATGTTATTTTCAATGCATCTTTTGTATTTGGGTACCTAACATGGCCTCGCTGCAGGGACCCATTATTTATTTTCACCATAGTGATGTTCAGGGGGGGGTGTTGGAGTTACTTCACACACACCTAGGATTTATTTTTCCTAAGGTTTTTCCTTGTTTATTGGTCATAATTAGTCATTATCCAGTCTCTTATATTTTAGGGGAGAATATTCCAACTAGAGAATATTCTCTTTCAGTTGACACTTCACTTTGACTAGTTGAGTTGAGTTTAGATGTTGCATTGATTTTGTCCCCATGTAACATTGGGATCATCACCATGCTAATTCAACCTTGCCTTGGTATCATCACCAGACTGGCACATTAGCCTTGATTCCCTAAGTTAAATCCTCACTACTCTTTGTTCAGTTAGTTAACTGAAGACTAGTTGACTAGTTTACTCAACTAGGTGGCAGTTCACTCCCGTAATTGCATGAGAAACTAGACTAGGTGGCAGTTCACTCCTGTAACTACTGGTGTGTGTCCAGATCAATCTAGACTGCCACTATGGCGCATTGGTTCTCCTCCAGTGCACACTCATTGAGATATACAAAGTATATCATGTGTAAATTATTCATTATTCATAACGGTTAATGAGAATTCTTTCATTGTTTCTCTCCTTCTTCTTTCTCCCACTCTCTCTGTAAATGTGTGTATCATTGTTTAGCTAGATCTATTCTATGCAGGTTCAACACATTTACAAAAATGATGCAAGAAGACATTCCCAAAACAACTTTTTGAATGCATGAAGGTCATTATGAGTTTTTTGGTTATGCTATTTGGACTTACTAATGCACCTTCAACATTTCAAAGCTTGATAAATTCTATTATCAAGCCCTTAGAAAATTCATGTTAGTATTTTTTGATGACATACTAATCTACAACCAATCTTGGGAAGAGCATGTAAAACATTTTGATAGAGTATTACGACTATTGGAAGATAAACAAATTTATGCAAAGCTTTCCAAGCTTTCCTTTGGGGTTCAAGAAGTGGATTATTTTGGTCATATTGTATCTTTTGAAGGTGTAAAAGTGGACCCTAAAAAATTAAATACATGAAGGAATGGTAAATTCCAAAAACCATGAAGAAAATTAGAATATTCTTAGGATTGACAAGTTATTACCGCAAACTTTTGAAGAACTATGATCAGATAGAAACACCTCTAAAAACATTATTAATGAAGGAATCATTTTCTTGGACTCAAGTAACAATCAAATATTTTGAAAAACTTAAGGAGGCTATGTGTACAACTCATGTCCTGACCAGACTTGACTTCACAAAAACATTTATTATGGAGTGGGATGCCTAAGGCCATGGAATTGGTGTGGTTATAATGCAATAAGGAAGACCCCTTTCCTTTAAAAGTGACCAACTTAAAGGAAAAACCTTACTCAAACCCATTTATTAAAAAAATAATGTTGGCCATACTACATGCAGTTAAATAGGAAGACACTTCAAAGTAAAAATATATCATGATAGCTTGAAGTACTTCTTGGATAAATGATTATATTTAGAAGATTAACAAAAATGGGTTAAAAATATGCTAGGTTATGACTTTGAAATTATCTACAAAAAAGGAAAACATAATTATGTTGTGGAAGATGCCCTTTCAAGGAAAGAAGAAGAAACATAAGGTTCACTATGTGCTATTTATATTTGGCAATATGATTGGGTGAAAGAAGTAAGGATAGAATGGAAGAAAGATCAAGAGGTATGAAAGATCATTAAACAACTACAAGAGGACCCTAGTTGTTAAGAACCAAACATCA